>MU685635.1:92342-108295 GCA_026770625.1 Nicotiana glauca
GTTGGATTCAGCTTTAGACCGCGAGGGCCACATAAGAGAGATAGCCATCACTCGCCAGCAGCAGTTACAAGATCTAGACCAGAATTTCCAGGCCTTTAGGGAGCAAGTCCATGATTTGGCTGTTTATACCGCTCAAAGTTATGTGAACTGCCAAGGGATGGATTATGAGAAGTTTTTAGAGAATGCACCTACTTTTGCCCGTCATCTTGCAGCAGAGTTAGAGAGGATGTATCGTATATTAGGGGGTCACCCAGGTCAAGCCCCACCATGAGCAAATGTTCCAGTGGTTGAAAGCAAAAAGATTGTGTTGAAACATAGTCGTAGTCATTAGTATTTTCCATGTAGCAGTTATGTTCTAGTTTGGGTCATTGTTCAGTCTTTTAAATCATTGTTTTAGTCTTATCGAAGTTTGTTCAGTCGTTTTTGATGTAATGTCCCTTTTGTCATTGTATTTTTAATTGTTTCGCTTTGTTTAAAAAATTTAAAAAAAAACATTGTTGTTTTCTCTTGAACTATGTAATGGTCTTATTCATGCGGCGTCATGATACGTAGGCAATCCCCATCGGATGCGATCATAGCCATAATTAATCTGGAAAAAAAAGAGAAAAAAATTAAAATAAAATAAAAGTGTAGTAAGTTCAAAAGGAAATAAACCAACAAGCCGGGATGAAGCATGAAGCCTTTCAAAATCATTTTAGAAATGAAAATGGCATTAGGTGCATGGCATACAATGTGCGATTAATATATGAAAAATGCCTAATTCTAACACGTTTGTTGTTTGTCATTTCAAAAAGAGATAAAGTTAAACAGAGGTGGTTGGTTTGTGGTTTAAACTGGCGACTCACCCTTACAACACGAGGTCAAAAGGAAAAAGTAGAATGGGAAACAACAGTGAGAATGAGTCAGATAATGATGATGTCCATGGACAATTGGTCGAACAAGGTTCGGGACTGGTTGAAGAAGTAAGAGTGTTGAAACAACAATTGGCAGATATGTACCAAGCTTGGGTGAATGGACAAACACTGCCCTCGCTACCCATAGGGCCTTCGGATAATCTTCATAATGTGTCCGTTGCAAATCAAGGGCCTATCTCCATAACAAGTAACCCCTTGTACCAACCTGGATTCAGTCCGAGCATTAACCTTCCCACTATCCCCAGTACCTCCATTCCTCATCCTCCAATGGGACCCCTAAAAAATGACCCACATGTTGTACCAATTGTACCAACTTTCACCGTTCCTCAACCGGCTCTCGCTCAAAAGCTCCACAATGATCCACAACTAAACGCTCATGATTCCCAACATCACTCTCCAGAACTGACTTTCAAGGTTCCTGATTCATACAAGCACATTCCTCAGAATATGTTCCCAGTTGAGATTGAAAAGCCCGACAAGAATATAGAACAAGAGGAAATGACCAGAAAAATGAAGAGCTTGGAGCAAACGATGAGAAACATACAGGGTTTGGGAGGCCACAAGAGTGTTTCGTTCAATGATTTATGCATGTTCCCCCATGTTCATTTGCCACCCGGCTTCAAGACCCCCAAGTTTGACAAGTATGACGGGCATGGTGATCCCATTGCCCACTTGAAGAGATATTGTAACCAATTAAGGGGAGCAGGAGGCAAGGAAGAATTACTCATGGCTTATTTTGGGGAAAGTTTGACAGGAATTGCTTCAGAGTGGTTCATAGATCAGGACATCTCTCACTGGCATGTTTGGAACGACATGGCCCAAGATTTTGTCCAACAATTTCAGTACAATATTGATATAGTGCCAGATCGCTCCTCTCTTGTCAATATAAAGAAGAAATCAGCAGAAAGCTTCAGAGAATATGCAATCAAGTGGAGAGAGCAGTCTGCTAGGGTCAAACCACCAATGAAAGAGGCAGAAATGATTGACTACTTTCTCCAAGCTCAGGATCCTGATTACCTCCATTATATGTTGGCCGCCATTGGTAAGCCTTTTGCTGAGGCGATTAAAATTGGGGAAATAGTTGAGAATGGCATGAAGTCGGGCAAAATGGTGAGTCAGGCAGCCCTTAAGGCGACCACACAAGCAATTCAAAGCGGGTCAGGCAGTTTCGGAAATCGGAAAAAGAAGGAGGAAGGATCCATGATGGCATCTGGATTTGGGGAAGTTCAAAGAGGAATAGTTCCTTCATACGTGCAATTCCAACAAGGACAATCCAATTCTCTTCAACATTATTATCCGCCTCAAGGTCCCCGATACTCGGTTCCCTCGCAATAATATACAGTGTTTAACGCTCAGGCTTATGTTAGGCCTCCCAATCACCAACAATGGCGAGCACCGACTCCACAAGGCTCTCGTCAACTCCGGCCAAATTTTCAGGTGCCATATAATCCTCATCCCAGATAGGAATATGTGAGAGAACAGGAGCTAAAGAAAAAGTTCACCCCAATTGGAGAATCGTATACAAGCCTATTTCGAAAATTGATGCAACTGAAGTTGATTGAACCTATCGTGCCGTATTATGTGAATCCAAATTCAAAAGGTTTTGACTCCAATGCGAGATGTGAGTATCACTTTAACACCCAAGGTCACAGTACTGAAAATTGTTGCACATTAAAGAAAGCCATCGAAAATTTGATTGAAGCAAAGGCAATTGTGGTAACAAACAATAAAGGTACTCCTAATATCACAAACAATCCACTCCCAGCTCATGATAATACACATTTTATTAGGATGATTTGTGATGATCGTGATTATAAACAATCTGGCAAGAGAAAGATAATTGTTGGAACCATAGGGCCAGAGCCAAAAGTGATAGTAAGCCCGCCGCAATTGGCACCGCTGATTGTGAAAGGTGCAAGTTCTAGTTCAAACTTGGCAGGCTTTGAAAAAACGGTTCTCTATGTCCCTGGAAGTACAAAAAAGATTGAGGTTCAATTGGGTGGGCCAAAACTTTATATCACTGGGGGCATTCAAAAGATTGTTCTGAATAATGCTTTGAGAAATATAACAGAGCCAGTTGTGATCAGACCTGTTGCACAACTTCCAGTGTCAAACACAAAAGCTATTCCCTGGAACTATAACAAGACTATCATGACACACAAAGGAAAAGAAGTAGTGGAAGAAATAGATGAAATGGGAGGTTTGACCCGCTCTGGAAAGTGCTAATCGCCAGAGGAATTGAGAAAAGCTAAGCAAGCCAAGGAAAATCACTTTCCAGTGAAAGAAACCATTTCAGAAAAAGAAGCAGAGGAATTCCTTAAGAAGATGAAAATGCAAGACTACTCAATCATTGATCAACTAAGGAAAACCCCTGCTCAGATATCTTTGTTATCTCTGCTTTTGCACTCGAAAAAACATCGCCGTGTGTTGATCAAAACTTTGAACGAGGTATATGTCTCAGAAAAGACAACGGTGAATCAGCTAGAAAAAATGGCTGAAAGATTCTTTGAGGTGAACAAAATTTCTTTCAGCGATGATGATTTGCCTAAGGAAGGGGCTGGGCACAATAAAGCTTTGCATCTTATGGTCAAATGTGAAGGGCATTACGTAAAAGGGGTCATGATTGACGGAGGCTCAAGTGTAGATGTATGCCCTCTTTCTATTCTACAACAACTGAACATTGACACTAACAGAATTCGGACTAGTAGTGTCAGCATCAGAGCTTTTGATGGTTCAAAGAGAGATACTATTGGGGAAATCGAACTCACCATGACAATTGGACCAGTAGATTTTAACATTGTCTTTCAAGTGTTGGATATGAAAACCTCCTATAATTTTCTTCTGGGAAGGCCGTGGATCCATATGGCCAGAGCTATACCATCCACCCTACATCAAATGGTCAAATTCGAATATGACAGGCAAGAAATTGTTGTTCATGGGGAGGATGACTCGTCCGTCTATAATGACCCGTCCATTCCATGTATCGAGGCCAAGGAAGGATGTGAATCTCTCACATATCAAACATTTGAGGTGATTGAGGTAGACCAAGTAGAACAAGGAAAACCAATTCTGCATCCCCATCTTTCAGCCACATCTATGATGGTAGCTTCACTGATGTTGAGGAACGGCTATGAACCAGGAAAAGGATTAGGATCATTTCTGCAAGGAATTGTGAACCCCATTGCTCCCTTTGCGAAGAAAGATACCTTTGGCTTGGGTTTTAAACCAACATCTGCTGACATAAACAGAGCTAAGGCCCGCAAAAAGAATGGTTGGAAATTGTCAAAACCAATCCCTCACATTGCCTACTCTTTTGTCCAGCCACAATTTGAAGGAGTCCAAAATCTTTCTACTCAAGATGACATTGATAAAGTTTGCCAGGGTCTCAAAGAGATGTTCTATGGGATCAATATGGTTCAAGTTGGTGAGGGCCCTAGCCGTGCAAGTGTTCAGCTGATTGGTCTAGATACCTCGCTCAACAACTGGGAAGCAACTCCTCTTCCCATCAGGAAGGAGTCTTGGTAGTCTGTTTTGTTGCTTTTTTCTGTATTTGGATTATTTTCAGGGTTGTAATCCAGATATTTTAGTTTAATTGCTTTGCTTTGATGTTAACCCTTCTATCCTTTCCAATTCAATAAAATGAAGTTCCAGTTTAATAGTAGAAGTCTGTCTTTTCCTTTCCCTAATTTTTGTTAATTTCTTATCATTTTCAGTTTCATTAATGCTGGCTTTAAAAACATGACATGCACGCGGAATTCATGCCCAGATCTTAAAAAGTTGTCTAATCTCGAAATAATGAATCAAGAAGTTGAGTATGATGAAGATGAGGCCTTTAAGGAAATAAAAAGAGAATTGGATCAATTTGAGAATAAGCCTAAGCCTAACTTAAATGAAACTGAGGCAATTAACCTGGGAAGTCCTGAAGAAATCAGAGAAACAAAAATAAGCATTCATACTGAACAAAGGGTGAGAGATGCCATAATTCAAGTTTTGTTCGAGTATAGAGATGTATTTGCTTGGTCGTATGATGACATGCCGGGTTTGAGTGCTGATTTAGTGGTCCATAAGCTTCCCACATATCCTAATTTTCCACCAATCCAACAAAAACAAAGGAAGTTTAAGACAGATATGAGTGATAAGATTAAGGAAGAAGTCACAAAGCAACTAAGTGCAAATGTGATCAGGGTCGTCCGATATACTACATGGTTAGCAAATGTTGTGCCAGTGCCAAAGAAAGATGGGAAAATCAGAGTTTGTGTTGACTATAGGAATTTAAACAAAGCAAGTCCAAAAGACAACTTTCCCTTACCCAACATTCATATCCTTGTCGACAATTGTGCTAAACATGAGATCCATTCTTTTGTGGATTTTTATGCCGGGTATCACCAAATCCTGATGGATGAAGAAGATGCAGAAAAGACCGCGTTCACCACTCCATGGGGAACCTATTGTTATAGGGTCATGCCATTTGGTTTGAAGAATGTAGGAGCGACTTACATGAGGGCCATGACTACCATATTCCATGACATGATGCACAAAGAGATTGAGGTGTATGTTGATAATGTGATCATTAAGTCTAGAACACAAGATGATCATGTGCAAGACTTAAAGAGGTTCTTTGAAAGGCTACGAAGGTACAATCTCAAACTCAATCCAGCCAAATGTTCATTTGGAGTTCCTTCTGGGAAGCTTTTGGGTTTTATAGTTAGTCGAAGAGGCATTGAGTTAGATCCCTCCAAGATAAAGACCATTCGAGAGCTGCCTCCCCCGAAGAATAAAAAAGAAGTCATGAGTTTGCTCGGGAGGTTGAACTACCTCAGCAGGTTCATTGCACAACTTACAACCACATGTGAGCCTATTTTCAAGTTGTTGAAAAAGAACGCCGCTATCCAGTGGACAGATGAGTTCCAAGAAGCTTTTGATAAGATCAAGGAATATTTGTCAAATCCTCCTATTTTGGTCCCGCCAGAACCTGGTAGGCCTCTATTTTTATATCTGTCAGTAACGGATAGTTCTTTTGGTTGTGTGCTGGGTCAACATGATGCCACAGGCAAAAAAGAACAAGCAATATATTATTTGAGCAAAAAGTTTACCACTTCTGAGGCCAAATACACTCTTTTGGAAAGGACATGTTGTGCCTTAACTTGGGTCGCTCAGAAGCTTAGGCATTATCTTTTGGCATATACAACTTACCTCATATCCCGAATGGATCCCCTGAAGTACATTTTTCAGAAGCCGATGCCAACTGGCAGATTGGCAAAGTGGCAAATCTTGCTCACAGAGTTTGATATTGTTTATGTCACTCGCACTGCCATGAAGGCACAAGCTTTGGCTGATCATCTGGCAGAAAACCCTGTGGATGATGAGTATGAATCTTTGAACACATACTTCCCAGATGAAGAGGTTAATTTAGTTGAAGAAGCAGTTCAAGATGACAGTCAAATTTGGAAACTATACTTTGATGGGGCTGTCAACATTAAAGGCGTAGGGATTGGGGCAATTCTCGTATCACCTACTGGGCAACATTACCCTGCCACAGCACGACTTCGTTTCTTCTGTACAAACAACACGGCAGAATATGAAGCTTGTATCATGGGTTTGAACATGGCAATAAACCTAAATGTGCATGAACTGTTGGTGATGGGAGATTCAGATTTGCTTATTCGGCAGGCTCAAGGTGATTGGGAGACTCGAGACATCAAGCTCATTCCATATAAACAATGTGTGGAAGATCTTAGCAAGAGATTCAAGTCCATCGAGTTTAGATACATTCCTAGGTTTCACAATGAATTAGCTGATGCCTTGGCCACCCTGGCCTCAATGCTTCCATATCCGGGTAATACTCACATTGACCCATTAGAAATTCAAATTCGGGATCAACATGGTTATTGCAATGTAATTGAAGAAGAAATAGATGGTGAACCATGGTACAGTGATATTAAACAATTTCTGAAAACAAGAGAATATCCTGAACATGCTAATAGGGATCAAAAGAGAACTATTAGGCGACTCTCTAATGGTTTCTTTTTGAGTGGGGAAATCCTATACAAAAGAACCCCAGATTTGAATTTATTGAGATGTGTGGATGCCAAAGAAGTTGAAATGATTTTGAATGAGGTGCATTCGGGAGTTTGTGGTCCGCATATGAATGGATATGTTCTAGCAAAGAAGATCCTTCGGGCAGGATATTATTGGCTTACTATGGAGCGAGATTGCTTTCGTTTTGTTCGCAAGTGCCACCAGTGTCAGATTCACAGTGATTTGATTCACTCACCTCCTTCAGATTTGTATCCTATGTCGTCTCCTTGGCCTTTTGTTTCTTGGGGAATGGACGTCATCGGCCCAATTGAGCCAAAAGCTTCAAATGGGCACAAATTCATCTTGGTTGCAATTGATTACTTCACCAAATGGGTGGAAGCTATTACATTGAAAGCAGTTACCAAGAAAGCAGTAGTAGACTTTGTTCACTCCAACATCATCTGTCGTTTTGGTATTCCAAAAACCATTATTACAGATAATGCCGCTAATTTGAATAGTCATCTGATGAAGGAGGTATGTGAACAATTTAAAATTGAGCATCGCCATTCTACTCCTTATCGACCCAAAGCTAATGGAGCTGTTGAAGCTGCAAATAAGAACATCAAGAAGATTCTTAGGAAGATGGTCCAAGGGTCTAGACAATGGCACGAGAAATTGCCTTTTGCTCTTTTGGGATATCGGACAACTATCCGTACATCAGTTGGTGCAACACCCTACTTGTTAGTTTATGGCACTGAAGCGGTCATACCTGCTGAAGTTGAGATTCCCTCTCTCCGAATAATTGTTGAAGCTGGGATTGAAGACACTGAATGGGTGAAGTCACGATTGGAACAGTTGAGTTTGATTGATGAAAAGCGTTTGGCGGCAGTTTGTTTTGGTCAGTTATACCAACAAAGAATGGCACGCGCTTACAATAAGAAAGTGCGCCCAAGAAAATTTGAGGTAGGACAGCTTGTTTTGAAACGCATCTTTCCACACCAGGAAGAAGCAAAAGGAAAGTTCGCCCCGAATTGGCAAGGTCCTTACCTCGTCAAGAAAGTATTGTCAAAAGGAGCTCTACATTTGGCAGATATAGAAGGAAAGGTGACAAACATATCCATCAATGCAGATGCGGTTAAGAGATACTATGTCTGACATGCTTCTATTGGGGCATTTGGTTTATACTTAGCATTCTCAGGTTGGGATGACGAAAGGCTATCATTCTCGCTACCCAAACACTGGTCAACCCTAGTTAGTCTTTTGAAGCCTTGTTTATATTTCTTTGTGTTTCCCCTCTTTTGGAACCAATGTACTAAAAAAAATCAATCAAAAAAAAAATCAAAAAAATCAAAAATCAATCAAAAAGTAAAAAAAAATCATCATAAAAAAAATGATTATCAATACAAGTTCATGTTTCCCTGAACTACGTTCGACTTGATTCCGAAAGGATACGTAGGCAGTCTCTCTCTGAGGTTCAGTCACACCAAACAAAAATCCACATTTTCCCAATATTCAAAGAAACTGGGGCATGTTTTTATTTTATTTTCGACGGTTGTTCCATCAAATGGTTTCAAAAGTTGTAATTCAGTTGAGTAGTTCTTTTTACCTTTCCCTTTTAAGACCTTCTGATCAGCTTTTGAGAATGCTAAGTCAGTACACTGCGGGTGGCACTTCAACCATTGCAAAGAGAGAAAAACAAATGAGAGAGTCTTATCGGTGAAAACCCTTAAGGGCACTATAAGACGATGGCGAGTTGAGAAAAACAAATGAGAAAGTCTTATTGGTGAAAACCCTCACGGGCACTATAAGGCGATGGTGAGTTGAGAAAAAGGCAAATGAGAGAGGTCAATTGGTGAAAACCCACAAAAGGGCATCGTTGATCGATTTTAGGTCTTCTTATATCCCAACACAAGCATGGTTAAAGAGCTCAGTTTCAAAGTAAAGTTTACAACAAATTTTGAGAATTAGACGATTTAAACGGATCGGGTATCCAGTCCAAAGTGCATGTCATGATCATTGAAGTCAGCATATTCCTCCAGATAAGTCCTTTCTTATTCTTTCCCTGAAAGGGATGCTTCTTGATTAAGTTGTAATACTTATTAGTTACCTACTTATTTTCTTTCGTAATATTATTTTTAGTCCCTTGCAGTTTAATTTTGTCAAAGCAAAGCAAAGAAAAGGCTACAAAATTGGTTACAGTTTCCCCGTTATATGAAGCAAAATTTTCTGGGCAATAAACAGTATGGGCAAAGCCATAAAACTGACTTTGATATTCCTTGTCAAGCAAAAGGCTTGAAGTACTTAGCAACGGTTCAAGGGAAACAAAAGTTACTCATCAAAAGTTGTTTTGGAGAACAAGGTTGTTTGCACCATAGACACAAATGGTGATAGGCGCAAAATAGTCAGGTGTTGATGTTGAGAAAGAAGATCTTTAGAGAGTAAAGTCAGAATCTCCCGGCAATTTGTACGATCATCGACAGGGTCGGTTTTTCCTAACAAATGTAATGGACGCAAGGTCAAGTCGCCCAAGAAATCAAGGCCACAAACTGACCACCATTTTAAAACTAACGAATCTTTCTTTGTTTAGAATAGGAACAGAATAGTTTAGTGCAACAGTTCGTGGAAAGACGAACACCACCAAGTGAAGTTTTCAAATTCATGATTTCCTTCCAATATGCACGTACGCATGTTATTTTTAGTTTCATTATAGGGGATCAACACCCTATCTTCAACACAGGGTACTACATCCCCTGGTTGCATTTTTATTTTTTCACATAGGGTACGACATCCCCTAGTAGAATTTCAGAGAGCCACGAGCCTCATTTTATTGTCAACACAGGGTACTACATCCCCTGGTTGTATTTTTATTTTTCTACTTAGGGTACGACATCCCCTAGTAGCATTTCAGAGAACCATGAGCCTCATTGTCAACACAGGGTACTACATCCCCTGGTTGCATTTCTATTTTTTTGCATAGGGTACGACATCCCCTAGTAGAATTTTAGAGAGCCACGAGCCTCATTTTATTGTCAACACAGGGTACTACATCCCCTGATTGCATTTTTATTTTTCTACATAGGGTACGATATCCCCTAGTAGCATTTCAGAGAGCCATGAGCCTCATTGTCAACACAGGGTACTACATCCCCTGGTTGCATTTCTATTTTTCTACATAGGGTACGGCATCCTCTAGTAGAATTTCAGAGAGCCACGAGCCTCATTTTATTGTCAACACAGGGTACTACATCCTCTGATTGCATTTTTATTTTTCTACATAAGGTACGACATCCCCTAGTAGCATTTCAGAGAGCCATAAGCCTCATTGTCAACACAGGGTACTACATCCCCTGGTTGCATTTTTATTTTTCTACATAGGGTACGACATCCCCTGGTAGAATTTCAGAGAGTCAGTAGCCTCATTTTATTGTCAACACATGGTACGATATCCCCTGGTGCCTTCCTTCTTGTTAACAGGGTACGCCATCCCCTATTATTTTATATAAAAAAAATGCATGTTTTTGTTTTAATTTTAATTCTTTATTATGCAATAGCAAAGATAGTTTTATGTGTTTTCAATAACTCACAAAAATTTCCTAGTACAAACTGGGGCAAAAAAAAAATTTTGTTCGTTTTATTTGTTTGTGTTGGCTTGTAGGTTTTTCTGCAAAGCACGGATTTGATATGCAAAGATAAGATTTCAGTTCTTTTCAGAGAAAGTGGAACGTTTTATCTCAATACCAACCGCAACCAGCTTTGACATAATGCACACAAAGATATAGGGTCTCAAGATCCATCTTCTCATCATGTGATCAAGAAAGAAGCCGGTGAGAATATTTTATAGTCTGTTGCATCAAGAGCATCAAGTTTCAATCCATAGTCAATGGGGGGAGCAAGTCAAGAATCAAGACAGGACTCCAGATGGCATTTAGATAGGTATTTTGTTACTCTTAGATTTCAAGAGTATGTAATTTTCTTTTTATTTTGATGTAGTAGTGGTAACCACGGATTGGAACCTCGACGTAACTTCACTCAACTCTCCATCTAAGCATACTCCATCACTCTTTTCTACTTGAACTACATGTGACCTGATTCCTTTATAACCCGGGATATGTAGGCTGCCAAAAACCAAGGCTCGGTCACATCCTCTTCTTTTCTCTTATTTTCCCTTTTAAATAATAGTGAGGCCAAAAATTAGTCACTTTGTTCATTTTCTTTGCCTGAAAACTCTTCATGTTTCCAAGCAAAGAGGGGCATGCTGTGAACACCTAATTTTTGACCACACCACAAATCCTATACTACTTTAGTGTAAATATTTTTTTTAGGTCTAATCTCAATATTTTTAAATTTTTTATCTTACTCTTAATAGGTTTTATTTAAGAAAATTAAAAAAAAAATCACATTCTTAGAATAGAGATTTATTTCTATGTTTAAATAGAAGAAATTCTTCTAATTTTAAATGTAAGTTATAGTAGTATTTTTCTTAGTATAATTTAAATTTTAGTGTAAATATTGAGTTTCCCTATATTGCAAGAAATGTTTGTTATTCTTCTCATCTTTATAATTTAATCAACTTTTAAATTAAAAGACCAAAAAAAATTTTTTGAAATGAAGTAAAATCACGTTAAAGTGAATGAAGTTTGTTATTAAACTTTATTTTTTTAAAATCTGATTTTTACTTTAGAAAAAAAAAATATATGTATATATATAAAATACTAAAAATAACACCCCACTTCCCCACTTCACTCATACCTCACCCCCACTCCTCACGTCTCTCACCCCAATTCCTCATGTCAATTCCACCACTACCAAACCCACGTTTTCCACTCACTTCAATTTCTAGGAGCAAAATCTACTGTTATTGTTCTCTATAAAGAGACAATAGACTTAGCAAAAGGGGGGGATCGGGCAAAAGAAAAAGAAAAAGAGGTGAGGAAAGTAATCTGGAAAAAAAAAATCCAGCAACTTAAAAAAAAAATTGTTGTTCGAAGAAGAAAGAAAGAGTTTTTGCTAAATTATTGAATCTGAAGACGGAGTTCGGAATTTCGTTCGTGGTTTCGAGTTCGTGGGTTCTAGAAATTTTACAATCAGTAGATTAAGTCGATTACCGAGTGAAATTTTCGCAAAAAAGGTAGCACTCGAATCTTCTTGGTACAACCATGCAATAACATGAGATCCATATTTTTTTAGTGTAATTTGAAAAATTTTAGCAACTGAATGCTTCGTTACTTATTCGTTTGATTTCATGTTTAAGTTATAATTATAGTTGGATTCATTGTGATATGAAGCATGTAATCATCTAAGTTAAGCCAAAACTTGTATGGAGTTAATTTCTATTCGAAAATTATTGTATCGTCGCTAATCATCGTTAATGACTATTAGACAAAATAATCAGAAAGTTTTTTTTTAAAAAAAAGTTATTTAAGGTGTAAATAATAGTTATATTATATATCACGTAGAAATCGTAATTCTAAGAGATATCGTCGATTAGAAAAGCGAACAAAAAATAGTATTTCAGTTTTCTCAAAGTTAAGACTTTTTTTTAAAAAAAAAAAAATTGTTCGTCTAAGTTTTTTTTTTACGGAAAAAATCCTTTTCATCGCTACTGGGTTTCAACTTCACTATTATTGAGTGAGTATATTGGAATTTCAAGATGCAGCAAATTGATTCTGAAATTTTTCAAATGAGAAAATAATAGCTAGTATCACGTCGATTTGTGTTAGCTTTAAAGCATACAAAGTGTTTGGTTAAGAAATCAAAGTTTAGCGTTTGCCTTGAAAATAGTTAGTCCCTTCTATTTTAATAGTTGGTGTCCAGAGTGTGAAACAATTTTTTTTTTTTTTAGTATATGTACTTCTTCCAGTTAAGTTTTAAATTCAACCCAAATGCTAAAATTACTTAAATTCATCACGAAAGCCAGAAATTGTTTGTAAGAAAAAGAAATGAATAAAGATGGTAAACAAGAGGTATGGGCAGACAAGGAAAAAGTGAAGGCGATAAATATAAGAGCGTGGTTGGTTTTACAGTGCTAAAATGTAACTTTTTATAGTACAAATTCTTCTAGGAATGCATGTTACGTAAAGTCAAAGAACTATAATAATATTAGAATTAGAAATTAAGAAAGTTATAAGGAAAGTTGATTAAGTAACAGTAATTATGAAATTTCAAATAAAATTTATGTATCCCTATCCGAATTTTCTAAATTATGGCGGTACTTTGAAAGTGTTGATTTAAAATAATTTCCACCTTTTTCAAAAAATGTTTAATTTATTACTCATTAATCTCATATGTAGCATGAAAAATCGACGTGGTAGTATGGCTTAGGCATGCTTTTAGACTAGTATTGTGATTATGTATACGTTCGCATAACATAATTGCGAATTTAATTCTAAAAAGTAACTCGAGGGATGCGTTCGCGCAACTTCAACCAAACTTTTCTTAATAAAATAAACAAAGCGTTATTAATTATAGACACGTTCGCGTGACATGATTTTTGATGCGCCAAAGGAAATAAGTATACGTACGCGTAACTCGTTTCTTTACTTACGAATAATTTAAGTGATTAAAAGCGGTTAATAGATAAATGTACATAGGTCCTAAAAATAAGTAATTAGACATTTTTTAAGCCAAGTAATAATCATTAGGCAACCGTGCTAGAACCACGGAATCCGGGAATGCCTAACACATTCTCCCAGGTTAACAGAATTCCTTATCTAGAATTTCTGGTTCGCATATTTTAAAAATAAAAGTCGAATTTTCTCGATTTGGGATGTAAAATAAACCGATGACTTGGGACACCAAACAAACTATCCCAAGTGGCGACTCTAAATAAAAATAAACAAATAATCTCATTTCGAATAATGTCACTTTAATTGTAAAAACTCCCTTATATACCTTCGGTTGTGTAAAACAGGAGGTGTAACACTCTTTTTTTCCTTGAAAAAAGTACTTTTTTTTCTTTTCAAATTGAGGTGTTTGGCCAGGAAAAAAAACTTTTGGCTAGAAGCAGAAACAGAAAAAAGTAATTTCTCCCCAGAAGTAGAAAAAGAAGCAATTTTAACTTTTCTTCCTACCCAAAATAGCCTTAGCAAAATATTATATATACCAAAATTACCTTACTTGGTTTAAACTATTAAGTAATATATAATGACTTTTGGTGAGCTTTCGTGATTTTTTGATATATTTAAATTATCTTTAAAGAATAAATTACTTTTTAATTTTATTTTATATTTTACTTAAATAAATAAAAAACTTAATTATTATCTTTAATAATAAATATCTGTGATTATTTATCTACTTATAAAACATTAACTATTAAGCAAATCTCTTCGTATACTTATTCATAATTTGACACTTAAAAGTACTTTTTAAAAAGTTTTACCAAATATAAATTGTTGTCCAAAAGTGTTTTTCAAATTGATTAGCCAAAAATAAACTGCTCTTAATCACTTTTGAAAAAATCACTTGTCAAATAAGCTGATTTTTACCATTAATGTGATTACTAGTAATCGTACCCGCGCGATGCGCGGTAAATATTAAAAAAATATTAATTAACTTATAATTTGGCTTGCTTGATCCTATTAGACCGTATTGCTTTAATAAATTTCAACTGTCATCTTATTTGTCAATACAACATACCCAACCCTCACCGATGTTTGAGTAGTTAATTTCTTTGTTAATTTTCGATAAATAATCTTTTTGTTATTAACTAATTATGCCATGTATATTTTTTCTAGGATACCATTTGGAGTAATGTGGTGTCTTTTTCTTTGGCTTTTAATAATATATAGATAGATTATCAGCATATTACTTGTTTAATATTTTTGTCTGTTATTCTTTTGTAATATAATAGAAGATATATATTTTTTATTTTAAATTTTATTATATTTTTTTCAATAATATTATTTCAATTTTAATGAATAGATATACTTTTTTATTTCAAAAATAAAAAAGAAAATGATTTTAAAAAATAAAATAAAGAAATTAACTAACCTAAACCAACCCTCACCCATATTTTAGTAGTTAATTTAGGTAGTTAATTTCTTTGTTAATTTTCAATAGATAATTTCTTTATTGTTAAGTAATTATTTCATAAGATTTTTTTCTAGGCTACCACTTGGCGTAAGGAGAGGGCTTTATCCTCTCATTTAAATAATATAAAGAAGATATATAGAATATAGACTATTAGAAAGAAACTACTCTACATTTTGAATCAAAAGTTTTTATTGCTTTATTTTTGTTTTTTTTATTTTAAAATAATTATAAAACTCCAACTTGAAATTGCTCCCCAATTTGAAATTGTAATTTTTTATTTTAAAACTCTAACTTGAAACTACTTCCCGATTTGAATGAGCAGTATTTCTTCTTCTTTTTTCGTTTTTTTATTATAGTTATTTCTTTTATTTTAAAATAATTTTAAAACTGCAACTTGAAACTACTCCCACCCAATTTGAATGGGCAGTTATTTTTTATATATCTATATTTTCGATTTATTTAGTATAATTAATTATAAGATATCTATATTTATTAGTTAAAATAAAGTAACAAATTACTATATATATATATATATATATATATATATATATATATATATATATATATATATATATATATATATTATAGATATTTAAATTCAAATATAATAACTAATAACTAATTATTAACTAAAAAACTAAACAGTAACTAATTATGCTATGTGGTTTATTTTTATGTTGCCGCTTGGCTTAAGGAGAGACTTATCCTCTCCTTTTAATAATATAATATATAAAATAATTTTAAAACTCCAACTTGAAGTTTCTCCCACCCAATTTGAATGGGTAGTTATTTTTTATATTTTTGATTTTTTAATTATAATTAATTATAAGATATCTATATTTATTAATTAAAATAAAGTAACCAATATATATATATATATATGGCAGTTTTTTATTTATTATTATTTTTATTTTTTATAGATATTTAAATTCAAATATAATAACTAATAACTAATTATTAACTAAAAAGCTAAATAGTAACTAATTATGC
>MU685635.1:110190-153397 GCA_026770625.1 Nicotiana glauca
TAAAAAGAATAACCAATAACTAATTATTAACTAAATAACTAATTTAGTAACTAATTATGTCATGTGACATTTTTTTAGGCTGCCACTTGGCTTAAGGAAAGGGCTTTTTCCTCTCATTTTAGTAATATATAGTAGATTCTATTGTTCTTAATAATATTATCTAATTTTTAGTGAATAAAATCTTTGTTAAACTAACGGGACTTATACAGGTAGCGTATCCAATAACTTTTTTGTTATGTATTTTTCTTTATTATATCTCCAATATTTAATACTGCTATATTGTTAATAGAAAGTTTCATTAGCATATTACGTTATTTAATATTTTTTTTTGAAGTTCTTTTTATTTCTTAATTTTTGTTTTTTATTTTCAAATAATTTTAAAACTCTAACTTAAAACTACTCCTCAATTTGAATTGGTAATTTATTATTTTTTAATTTTATTTTTTATTTTAAAACTCACGTTTGAAACTACTCCTGATTTGAATGAGTAGTTTTACTTCTTCTTTTTTTCGTTTTTTATAGATTTTTTTTTTGCTTTTTAAAAAAAGTAATAATCTAAAAACTCCAACTTGAAAATACTCTAACCCAATTTGAATGGGTAGCTATTTTTTATATTTTTATTTTTTATTATAGTTAATTATAAGATATCTATATTTATTAATTCAAATAAAGTAACCAATGTATATATATATGTATATAAATTCATATATATGGTAGTTTTGTATTTTTTTTTCATTTTTTATATATATATTTAAATTAAAAAATAATAACCAATAACTAATTATTAATTAAAAATAACTGCCAATTTGAATGGATAGTTATTTACTTATATATTTATATTTTTGTTTTTTATTATAGTTAATTATAAGATATATATTTTTATTTTAAAATTATTTTAAAACTCCAGCTTGAAACTACTCCCCGATTTGAATGAGTAGTTTTTCTTCTCTTTTTTCGTCTTTTATAGCTTTTTTTTGCTTTTTTATTTTAAAATAATTTAAAAACTCCAACTTGAAACTACTCCCACCCAATTTGAATGGGTAGTTATTTTTCTATATATTTATATTTTCATATTTTTATTATAAATAATTATAAGATATCTATATTTATTAATTCAATTAAGTAACCAATTAATATATATGGTAGTTTTTATTATTATTTATTATTTTCGTTTTTTAGATATATTTAAATTCAAAAAGAATAATCAATAGTAATTATTAACTAAATAACTAATTTAATAACTAATTATGCCATGTGGCTTTTTCTGAAGCTGCCACTTGGCTTAAGGAGAGGATTTTTTTCTCTCATTTTAATAATAATAATAATATATATATATATATATGGTACTTTTTTTTTACTTTTTATCATTTTCATTTTTTATAGATACATAAATTCAAAAAAATAAAAACTAATAACTAATTATTAACTAAATATAATATAGATGGTAGTTTTTTTATTTTTTATTATTTTCAGTTTTATAGATATTTAAATTCAAAAATAATAACTAATTATTAACTAACTAACCAAATAATAACTAATTATGCCATGTGGTTTTTTTTTAGAGTGCCACTTGGCTTAAGGAGAGGGCTTTCCTCTCCTTTTAATAATATACTAGTATAGTACCCGCGCGATGCGCGGATTAATTTTAAGAAAAGAAGAGTTTAAAGAGATAATAAAACTATATTTTTTGCAATTAGAATTAGTGATCGAATACAGAAGGAGTTATTCTAAAATTAATAGAAAGGAGTTATTCTAAAATTAATAGATGAATTTTGTTGAGAGTAATATAGGTTGGTACGTAAGAATGAATTGCATTATATTAGCATTTGAAGAAAGGTTGGAAAACCTGTGAAGCTACTTAAGATGTATGGTAATCTCCAACACATATAATGGAAATAGAATAGTGAAAAATAAAAGTATAGAGTATAATTTATAACCCATGAAGTCATATTTAGTAGCATTTTATTGTTTACATTATTTATGTTCATCGATGAAATGAAGCAAGATGACAGATAGATAAAGTATTGATCGTTGAAAATTGATGTATTAGATGTAATTTTTTACATTGTATGAAGGAAGATTAGTAAAGGAAAAAACAAATGCTTTGAGTATCATAGAAATATTAAATAGTACTTTTATGATCACTTGCAAATGTTGTTACGTAAGACTGTGATTGTATGTACATTCTTTCCAAAGTAGATTGTGCGACATAATATATTGTTTCGAAGAAGATGTTATTTTAAAGAAATGCATAATTTTTTAATTGGAGTTTTGAATGCACCTATCATCATGAAAGTATTGTAACGCATATGTTGTAATGTTAGGAGTTTTTGTAATTTGTGATTGATCAACTGTACATATAGGTTTTGTATGATATGGATTTTGAAAAATAGCTGCTCCTTATTGTAAATATATCTTGTAGGTGATAGATTAAATTCTACTCATAAGTCATCGCAACACAGTAGTAAGATATAGTTTCTTATCATAAGAAGTAATATAAGATAATGGATCCACCTTCAACCGCATTAATAAAATGGAATTAAGGATGAGAATATGTATTATAGTGATTCCAAATACTATTAATGTTTATAATGTACGATGTCAAATTTATATATACATAAACACCTTTATAGAAGACCGTCTTGTAAAACTTTAAACTCAAATTTTTATACGCCATGCAAAGAAAATTAAGTCGTGTACAAATTATTGTTGTATGTTTCTTCCGAAACCATTGTTTTGTATGAAAAAGATAAATATCTATGTTAATTTTACTTATAATAAAAAACTTAAGTTAAGTTTGTAATGTAATTTATAAAGGTATAATGTAGTGTAACTATATTTTGAAAGAATTAATATTTGTAAGTACGTAAATTAAAATTTAGTCGTCGTAAAAATTTGATTTCAAATTACGCGAAACAGATTATAAAGTATTACTATACTGTAGAATTATATATAATGAACTAAAGAGCGTAAAGTAAAGTTTTATTGATGTATTTTCTTATTCAAGACATTGTCTATCTTGTTAAACTTGGCTTATTTAAAGGAAGAATTTAGTGTTATTCCATTATATTTTACATTTAATGTTACACTCCTAACAAACAAATACAATAAAATGATAGATAATGTTCCAAAAAAATAATAAACTTTCATTAATTATAAATTTAAAGGTAGTTGTACAGACGATTTTCCTACTCAACTTCAAATTTAACAACATAAACCCAAAATAGTTCGCTTGGCCAAACTTCATGATAAATGTCAGTTAAAATTATACCTAACGGTTGACCTAGTGAGTCTACCAAAATGAGTAAAGCTTCCCAATCTAATAATTTAATTTTGTGTATAGATTCAATGAGATGATCTCGAGTAATTTGATAATTTCTAATTTGTTCGTCTAATGAAGGCCTAAGCTCTCTAAATTTTTTATTTTTTTCCCTTCTTTTTGGCCTTTTATCTCTTAACATATTTTGTATAGATGTTGGGATTTTCTTGATAACTTCAGCCTTTGAGTCTGATTTATTGTACGAATAAATACTGCGACGGCGAAACCTTCTACGTTGGCCCTTTTGTTGAATTTGGTAACTCGAAGCTGGATTAATTTGAATAAGTTCCTGTTTAGCCATATCTGAAATAAGAGGAATAAAACAATAAGCATATGTATAACAAATCGTTGTGATAATTTTTGAAATGCATATTAGTTGGAAATAATAAAGGATTTATATAAACATTTAAAACAAAATTGTTAAAGTTTATGAAGGAGAAACATGCATACGGGATATAAAGCTTCCTTGGTTTTTCATGGAACGGCAACAAAAAAATATAAATAACAATGTGGTAATTTTTTGAAAATATTAAAAATGTATAATTTGCAATATTAAAATGAAATGGTAAAACGTTATAACTTACAACAATTGTAGGCATGTAAAAAATAATGTAAAAACAGACTCAACGTTATGGTAAATTACTATATGAGTATTTACATACGCAATGTAATCTAATTAAGTTTACTAATAAAATGAAAACACAATTGAATTTTTACATAATAAAATACCCCAATCACATAAAATATAGTAAATTCATGTAAAGAAATCTAATGATATATTTAAATTAAAAACACTCAACAGAACTGATATAATTGGGGTGGTGAGTTTGGATGTTTGCGTATTAAAAAATATAGTTGAATTTGTTAAAAGAAAATTAACCTTCTCTACTATAGTTACGGTAGATGTAATTTCTTAAGTTTAAAAAAGAACTCTACATCTCAATTAAAATCTACATATGAATATATTAAATGTAGGAAAGTAAAGGATCATTGTAGTAACAGAAAAGGAACCTGAAATAGAAGTTGATCGTTGCTGGAGCTTAGTGCATTCAATTATTTTTTATCAATCATAATAACGCTAAACTTCTCTATTTATAATTGCTATGTTAACTGCTGAAAAATTCGAAAATGTGAAGTAGTGGCTAGATGTGAAGTAGTGGGGAGGAAAATGAGGATTGTTGATGGTAGTGGGACGACGTGTGTGGAAAAAGGTAATTGAAACAACTGCTTATTCAAATTAGAAGAGAAAGAAAACTGTGAGTATTAAAAAAAATTTGATAAACCACGTGGATCATAGAATAGTTGAGTCTACAGTTAGAATTTTCTCTATTTTTATAAACCACATAACGTAGTAACTAAACAACTATTCCAATTAATTTTAACACAAACCGTTGTAAATGAAAATAAAACCATGTTGTACATTTAGATTCGAAGAGAAAAAGCGGAGTAATACAATCAAATTGTTAGCCTGTAAAACATATGGACCACTACTTGTAACGTTTGTAAATGGTAAAATTATTTTAAACTACATAAAACTATAGAAATAACTGTGAAATTTTGGATAATTATAAAATGAAACACAATTTTAATTAATACTACATAAGTTAGGTTACTCACTTGCATGCACTCCACTAATTGGCCAATTGTTTTAACTTGAACAATGCCCTTCTCCAACTCATCCGAGACTAAGTAGCTTTGTTGTGAGATGGTTTGAGTCAGTCTCTCCGAGTTATTGTCCCTTACTGAAAGCAATCTGTGTTTATGAATGAGTAAAACAGTTACATGTGTACTTTGAAATTATTATTTCAGTGTATAAGCATTGTAATCTATCTAAAAAAATTAATGTATATGTATATTTATTGAACCATGTTTTAAATTCATCAGATTGAGGAAAACTTGGATTAATCCACAGCTTTGATGCATTCCATGTATTGCGTACAGAATATGAATCTACAAAACAATGCTTGTGTAAGATATAATGATTAACTCTCACTATGTAATGTTAAATTTAGTAATTGCATTTTACCTTGATATTTATGAGCTTTTATGAGCTGCATAACAACAATAATAGGCTGGTTGTTAGCACTTAAAAGATGAGGTACAACTGCATCAACAAACTCGCCCCAAAATGTAGCAGACAACTTCTTCCTCCTGTGAAATACAAATAACAATGTAATTATAGCATATGTAATTAACAAATCAATACTTAATTATAGGTGCATATTTATTCTTACTCGTCATCTTCTAGTTCAACATCCATAAACTTCCTAGCAATTCCACCTTGGTTTTGCGTTTTTACCTCACTAAAATTGACAATTTCTCCGATGACATCTAAAGAAAAATAATTTGTTAAAATAAATAGTAGATAAATGTTTAATTAGAAAAGTAACATAAAAGTTATATTACCAAATAATTCACTCTCGTTCACGTCAACCTTATTTATCAATTCATCATATGGTCGTAAATCAAAGATATTCATTGGGAATAGTGGGTCAGTTGTTTCAGACAATGTTGTCCGTTGAGTGAACGTCAGCCTCAACCTGTGTTTCGTGCTGTTGAACTTCTCCTTATTATGACAAACGATAAAGTTTGCAATGTTATATAATCCAAGCTCAGTAATTTGTGTTTTGAAAAGATGCAAAACTGACTTTCCAATAGAAGCACTTATCCGATCGCCCTACAAAAATAAATATAAATATATTAGTTAACAGAGATTACAAATTTATAGTAATACTAATTTATACATTAAATAATGTGTGGATACTACTTTATAGTTTTACCACATATTAACCTTTGACATCATTTGTAATTTAGATTTTTTTATCGTCTGCAATAATTATGAGCGAATAAGACCAATCTAAAGGGACAAAAAAGAAATAACCATACACAAAATCAATTTCTCCATGTAGAATAAGTGGTGAATATGGCATTAACCCAAAAACCTCACTGTTATTTTTGACAATCATATAAGATGATTCAGTTGTCCACATAATACCATGGTAGTGACATAGTTACATCACCTCACTTATTCCACGTAGAAAGGAAACCTCTACTCCAACCCGTTTCTTTTTCTTTGTTTTTCAAATGCAGAGGACCACAAAATGACTGCTTCATTTTGCAATATACACTATCCACGTAGAGCATTATGTCCCTATAATTCAGTTTTTATTACTACTAATTATGTTTTGTAGATAAACTTTAACAAATATATGCAGCTGTTGTCGTAATCCTTTTTTTTTTCCTCATCCAAAAAAATACACTTGATTTTCCATTCTATCAGAAGTTACACTCTTGTAATGAACACAAATAGATGCTGCAGTTAATATCCTTTCATGGGAAAGAAAACTGTAAACTTAAAGATTTCAGAATGAGTACTAAACAATAATCAAGTACCTATGTTTTCGTCAAAGAGAAAGAAACAGAATTTCGAGGAGCAAGTGATAAGCGAAACAAAATAAATCAGATAACTTATTTTCAACAATAACTTCGTTGATATAATGATATAACAATTTGGAGGACCAAAACAAATATATGTATAATGAAACAACAATTCCAAAACTGAACCCGAATTAGCAAGGTAAAAAAATAGTTAAA
This sequence comes from Nicotiana glauca, assembly GCA_026770625.1. Taxonomy (NCBI): domain Eukaryota; kingdom Viridiplantae; phylum Streptophyta; class Magnoliopsida; order Solanales; family Solanaceae; genus Nicotiana; species Nicotiana glauca. The sequence continues at coordinate 117,104 of MU685635.1, forward strand.
ATACCTTTTCATCTTGTAGAACCAATTCAATCGAGAAAACAGTGCCTGGATTAAAACGATCCGGTACTTCCCACAAACGGACAACACGAACTTTTAACTTCCATTGCATCTTCGAAATAGTTATATCTTTGATGAAATCAATGTGAGTAGCCATCTTTTGCATAGGAAGAAAGTTTTGTAGAAATCTTTATATAAGAATGAACATTAGGATTGCAGATTGTGTAGTTGTGGAAGATATATGTATTTCGACTTTTTTACAGTTGCAACACAGACGTGTAAATCACAGTTGAGGGAATAAAATTCGTGGGAAAGTGGGTTGAAGGTATCGTGTTTTTCCAGCGTTAATTTAGGTTTACTTTAAGGGAAGATGGAACGGCAGTTAAAAGTCACGGTTAGGAAGGGTTTTGAAAGGTTTTGTTTTTTTTAATTTTATTTCACCTTTCAACAAATTAAATAATTAAATGGAAAAACTCTGTATAATACAGAAGTTATCAAAGGTCACGGTTATGAAGGCTAATGAAGCGTTTACATTTTTTTTAAAAAAAAATATATAATCTTCCTATCCTAATCGTAATCAAAATAAAATTGTAATTCCTATATTTTACTTCATATAAATTTGGAAAAAAGTCACGATTATAAAGCAAAATTAACCGTTTTGATTTACATTTAAAAAAAAATATTCTTCATATCCTAATCCTAATAAAAATAAATTTGTAAGTCCTTCTTTTAACTTCCTATAAATTTGGAAAAAAGTCACAGTTATAAAGAAAAATTAACCGTTTTGATTTACATTTTAAAAAAAAATATTCTTCATATCCTAATCCTAATAAAAATAAATTTGTAACTCCTTTTTTTAACTTCCTATAAATTTGGAAGAAAACTGACGGTTTTGAAGGAATGGGTAGTTTTTTGATTTAAAATAAATTAAATTACTATTCCTATCCTAATCCTAATCAAAATATAATTGTATTTGGTTGTTTTTAATTCGTAAAAATTAAGAAGAGAACTGACGGTTTTGGAAGGAATGACATCAGTTTTTATTTTTTTTTAAAAACAAAATTTAATCTTCCTCCTAATCCTAATTAAAACAAAATTGTAATTGTTTTTTTTTTTTACTTCCTATAAATTAGGAACAATGTCCTAATGAGCCACGTGTTAATTCTCTATTTTGACACTTGGCTTCACGGGAAGCTTTTGTTTTTGGCTTTTAATTATAGATAGATAGATAGATTTGAAGAGTAAAAAACAAAAAAAATCACCGTTTCATATTCGCATTTTAATGGTCATTTATTATAATGCCCCTATTCCTTGCCCCTAAGAAAGAAATATATGTACAACTCCACGGAACCTCCCATCACTCCTTGCCCCTACTCCCTCAAGACGCAAAGAATGTTCAAAACGAAGCTACAAGAGCTTTGCCACCAGTACGGGTGGAATTTGCCAGAGTACGGGACGGAGAAAGAGGGACCTGATCACAACCCTCGTTTCACAGCCACTGTTACCGTCAATGGATTCTCCTTTGCGTCACCCAAGGACCACTGCCGATCCTCCAAAGAAGCCCAAAATCTTGCTGCCCATATCGCCTTTGACCATTTCACTTCCCCCAAATCCGCCCAGGCCTTCTCACATCACAACCTTCCTTCACCTTCACCTGCTGCTGCACTACCAACCTCCTCTTCTTCTGGTTAGTTCCTAACCGATTGGGCTATTATATGGATTTACATTTAGTCATTTTTTATGTAAGTAATTTATTTGCGACCAATTTTGATTGTTCTTCTTGGGTTTTGAAGTTCTCTGATAGTATAACGTTATGGTTATGGGTGCTGTTTTTGCTGTTGTACTTCATGCTGTAGTTGCTGTACGTTGTGCTTTTGTGTTGTACTTTTACGATAAGTTTACTACTCCCTTCGTCCAAGTTTATGTGATGGTATTTGACTAAGCAGAGTGGTCTACAATAATCCATATACATCCCATAAATCATTTGACATTAAGGGTAAAATGAGAAGTTTAAAGTTATATTATTTTTAAATTTACATAGGTCTCATTTCTCCTTAGACAGACTAAAAAAGAAAATGTGTCATATAAAATGGGAACAAAGGGACTACTTTTTATTTCCCAATATAGACGTCTCATTTTATTGGGAATGCTTAAGTTAAAGAGTTGACAATTACTTATACATTGAGGAATTTATTAATGTCTAAGTTTTCGGAATATGGTCAAGTTTTGATCCCTGAAAGGTAATCGGGAACAATATCTGAGGGAGTAAAAAAAAGGAACAGGCAACCTAGTGCAGTAAGTGGTCAAACCACGTCGGGTCTATTGTATGCAGCCCGACCTTGCATTTCTGCCGGTGGTTGTTTCAACAACATGAACCCTTGACCTCATGGTTACATTACTTTTTTAGAATATGGGGACAAATGTCCAAGTTCTTTTCATGTTTTGAAGATAGTTTACCAATTAGTAAATTGAATTAACTGAATAAGAGTATAATTTTACTATTGTTATCTTTTTTTTGCTGCTTGTCTAACTGTTTAAGCCAAAGCTTGTGCTGTGTCTCTATCCTTGATGATCAAGTTTACAGTCAACTGAAAAAAAGAACGACACAAGAAAAAATATTCGTTTTCATTTAATGGGAATACTTATGCCGTATTTGGAAAATTGCCTTGATATTGTAAATTTGTTACATTTTACTTAGTTGGGCAGGAGCTTCAACATCAAGCTGTAAGGTGGATGTTAGACCTCCAAATATGGATATTTTTCAGCAAAGACAGAATAACGTTGGACAACCTTCTCGTGTCAATGGAACTCCATTGGCTGGTAGGGACGCTAATACCTCGAAAGGTTAGGATAAAACATTCACCTCGTTTTCATTCATTGTTTTTGGATAGAATGTGGATTTTATTGCTAGGTACCAAGAATGTGCTTATATGTATAGAAACAAGCATTTCTAGACCCTCAAATCTGTAAGGAGTTTAGAATGCCCACAAAAGCATTTACACCTTAAGTATCTCTCATATTACAGCAAGATTATAGAGACTGAAAAACACTAAATTGTATACATGGAGGGATGAATATTTGATTTTCAAAACACCTATAGTTCCTCTCCTTCCAAATTATAGAAAAATGCATAGAGGCACTGTCTTCCAGATGCATTTGAGCTCCCTTCTGATCTACTGATTACTCCAGCTTCTTGCTGCATCTGCTATTGATAAAGGGGCAACCCATTTCACCCCAAAGTATATTCAAGAACATGGACCATACTTCCCATGAATATCTACATTGCAATTACAAGTGTTCCTTGACAGAGGATCTTAATTGTCTGGCAGCAACCTTAGACTTCCAATTGTTTCCATCAGGAAGCCACTCTTTCTGCGCCCAAAAAAAATTTCCTTCTCAAACCCAGATTCAAACCCTCCCCTTGTTTTCATTTTCCACAATTTTTGTGCAATTGTTTCTATTCAGTTCCGCTTCAATTTCTTTTATTCCACATTTAGTTCAGCTTTCAATTTCTTTTGGGCAGGCAATACTAATAGCAATCCAACCAAAAACTGCAGCTCTGGACTAAGTTGCTCTGACACGGGTGCGGATCTAGAGGTCGGATCCTTTGAGATGGAAATTTTAAGATTCGGGGATACAGATCCTAGAACCGACACGGGTGCGGGGATCCGGCTAAAAATAATTCAAAATAAAAATAAAAATATCTCTAAATAGATTAATATATACTCCCTCCGGTTCACAATAAGTGTCCAATTTACTTTTTCATTTGGGTTCAAAATAAGTGTCCAGTTATGTAATCAAGAAAGAATTCAATTTGTTTTTACAAAATAACCCCTATGTACATATCCCTAAAAAGTTTTCTTACTTCTCACATTAAATGTTTAATTAGGGGTAGTTTAGTCATAGTAGGTATTTTTATATAGAATTTAGTATTTTCTTAATGGGCGTGCTAAAAGTAAATTGGACACTTATTGTGAACCGGAGGGAGTACCTTAGTAGTCAATGTTATTAAATAGACTAATGTTAATGTAATTTATTACTGATGCATATACTAACAGATATATAGACTAACGCATATACTATATTTTAGCCCTATTTGATTGTTTGAGAACTAAACATGTCGTAATGTCTTATTAATGGTTAACTGGGTAATGTTAATTTGTAGTCCCGAAGAAATATGTGATTAAACTTAATGCTATTTGTTATATCAAAACTTATACTAATAAAATTAAATAAATGTCTTAAACACGTTTGATTGGTTAATGTGATTGTTTGAGAACTAAATATATCATAATGTCTTATTAATGGTTAGCTGGATAACGTTAAGTTGTAGTACCGAAGAAATATGTGATTAAACTTTGTGCAATTCGTTATATCAAAACTTATACTAACAAAATGAAATAAATGTAACACGTTTGATTGGTTAATGTGATTGTTTGAGGACTAAACATATCGTAATGTCTTATTAATGGTTAATTTGATAAAGTTAAGTTGTAGTCCCGAAGAAATATGTGATTAAACTTTGTGCAATTTGTTATATAAAACTTATACTAATAAAATGAAATAAATGTCTAACACGTTTGATTGGTTAATGTGATTGTTTGAGAACTAAATATATCATAATGTCTTATTAATTACCATTACCATATGTGTCACAACATAGCATATAATGGAGAACACAAATGTCAATTTTATTATGTACATTTTTAAAATTTTTTTGGGCTTCGCGCCATCATAATTTGTCAAAAAATTAATATGCTAATAATAATTTAGAAATTATATAGTATTATTAGGTTAACGTGTACCTTTGAAGCATTAAAAAAGAAAACTTAATTTACAATTAAATAAATATTTATTATTTTGATTAAAACTCTAATTATTTTGGTACAATTAAAAGTCTAATTTTTATAAACTTAAAACTTTTGAACATAGTATTTGTAAGGTTTATCTCAATAACTAACGTGGCAAAATATTAGAACATATATCAATTAACAAACTGGTCACTCCTAGGTCTTCTTCTTCGGTCGTTCTTCTGCGTCGTTCTTCATCATCTTCCCCAACAAAACCTTCTCCATATCTCTGGTTTTTTCCTTCCGGTACAACACACCCATGCGAGCCCTTCCCAATATGCCTCATTACAGTAGTCCACCACCCATCAGCAGCTTCTCTGCCCTTAAAAAAAAGAAATACAGAACCTGATTTCAGAAACTTTCAGCATGGAAACTCAAAGATTAAAGACAAAAAGCTTCAATGGAGACAAAAGGACTAGTATAAATTACTCCATAGCAGTGAAATTGAAGGTATTTCGTTTCCCAATCTCTTCAAATCTTTGCTTAGGAAAATCAATTTTCCCAAATTTTTTGTCAATGCACCCGATCTTGTCTGACCGGATCTGACACAGATCCCATACCCTTACCCGTGTCAGTGTCGTGTCGACACGGGTACGGCACCGAAAGTGCCGTGTCCGAGCAACTTAGGCTCTGGATATGGCTCCGGTGTTCATACTGCCTTCCAAGGCCTATTTTTTTTTGCATTTGGTCCTTTTGGCAGAATATTGTAGCATTTTGTAGTGAACTTTGCACTTCTTGTCCATTTTGTAAATAAGGCATATCTTGTCTAGGCAAAATTTTGGAAATGATACCTTTATTTCCGTGTCTTCCAGTTACTTTATTGCCTACTTTGATTTCACGTTTCTGTAAAATGTATACACGAATTGTTTTGGGACTATAACTAGAACCACCCCTTACAGTAGCCCTGCTGAGTTCATAATGAGAATATTTTCATCGTTGATTCTTTTTTGATTCTATGTATTATTCTCATTATGCACATAAGGGAGGAGCCGTATGAGGTGAAAATCTCATGTACGGTTCTGGAACGAAGATTCTTTCAATTGAATGACGACCGTAACAGATGTCGGCACAATCCGAAGGAAATTCGATTCTTGAATAATCCACATCACTTCTGCTTCTATTGGAACACAAGATGCCCGTATCAATAATTCTGATTTTACGTATGGACAATTCCTCAATATCTTGTTCGTTCGCAACAAAATATTTTCTTTGTGCGTTGGTTAAAAAAAAAAAAGCAGTCCCCTTTCCATGACAGAGGATCGTCTTTGTCAAGCAACAACCTCTGACTTCCAATTGCTTCCATCAGGAAGCCACTCTTTCTGCATCCTTTTTAAAAAAAATTCCTTCTCAAACCCAGATTCAAACTCTCTCCTTGTTTTCATTTTTCCACATTTTTTGTACAATTGTTTCCATTCAGTTCAGCTTGCAATTTCCTTTATTCCATATTTGTTAAGCCAATGTCTCTGTCCAGCTTAGTGAGCAAGTGTTTGATCATGTAAAACTTTACGAGCAGTTTGTCTGTTTTCTAAATGGTCAGTCATGATGCCCTATTTTTATCTAAGATGTTTTTTCTCATTCATGTAATTTCATCTCGATTTCCCCGTTCATAATCAGCTTTTTTCTCCTGATATAGTAAGCGAATGAAATGTAAAATCATATGAATTTCTACAATTTGGTGAATAACTTTTGATTGCAATCTATTTGGCTTCTTTGGAAAAGCTATGAAGAAACAAAAAGTCTATGTTTTCATCACAAAAGTTTTAAATATTTGTCAAAAGGGTAAATGATAACGACAAGAGTAACTGTGAATGCTCTGTCAAAAGGGAATATAATCTATATTATTATAAAAGCATGAATAAAATGTTGGATTACAAAAATAACCTTTTAATATTAAGTATAATAACTCACAATAAAAGGACATAATCGGAATTCTAGACATAAGCCTTATAATCCTATTAGTTTTAGGACAAAATACTAGACGTTAGAATCCTATTCCTACATGATTACCTTTAGAAATTAGATTTTATTCTTTTTATTTTATAAAACGATATTTTTTCAATGTTGGTTACTACTGAAATTCATATATAAAGAATGAAATTTACACTACGCAATGTGAGCACACTTCGTTTATGAAAAGTCCAAGAGTCTCCTTAACAGGACTTTTCATAAATGTCCAAAATTTACCTTCTTATATTTAAATATTATTAAATAATTAAATAAGGTACATTTCAATTATTTAGAAGGTTCTTTCGTCAATTTAACTTTTAACTTTTGGGGTTCTCACTTTTATAATGGCACATGATGGTTTAAATATTTATTTATTTGAAGGAATAATAAAATTTAATTAAGGAGAGAAATTTTATATATAATAATAAAACAATCATCTAAAGCATAATAACTAACAATAAAAGGACATAATCGGAATCCTACACATTAGCCTTGTAATCCTATTAGTTTTAGGACATAATATATACTACACGTTAAGAATCTCACATGATTACCTTTAGAAATCCCATTAGTATAATTATGTTCGGGCATAGATATAAAATACTACATATTAGCATGTAAACCTAATACCTTTAGGAACATGTTAGATTTTTTATTAATAAAATTATTTTTGGGATATGGACATATTTTTAGCCACGTAATCCTATTACTTTTATGATATACTTCTTTAAAAAATTATATTACTAATTTAATTTGAAAACGCATTATATTGTCCAAATTCATTTAGAAACGGGAGAGCCTATATTATTATAAAAGTACGAATATAATATTGATAGACCAAAATTGCGCTAAAATATTAAACAAAAGAACTCATAGGGAAATGACATAGTTGTAATAACTTATTTTTTTGGATTATAATAACTTCTATGTTAATATTTAAAATATTTAAGATTTTAAGATTAATACAATCTTGTCTATTGAATTCTTATTAAAAATATGTATGAAGGTTTAATAAGATCAGTTTCATAAGAATCCTCCATATTAGTAATACATTACCAGTCTATAAAATTAAATACAAAAAAATTAGAATAAATGCTAAACGGACTGTATAAAGTGTTAAAATTGAGAGAAAAATTCATATGGTAATATATCATTATATTATATTTGTACTACTTTCCTATCAAATAATATTTTTTTATTATTACTTTTTTTTGTAATATAGAAAAATATACACAATTATTAAAGAACAACTAAGAAACTTTTTAGAAAATAAATATGTGAGAGAAGAAAGAAAAAGGTTGGTAAGAGACAATACCACTAATGATTTTGAAACATAAAGATCAAAAAGTGGAATGTCAGATCGATCTTTTTATTCTTAATAAAATTTATGGTGGATAAAATTATAATTACAGTTAAATATTCAAACATCAGATGAAATAATATTAAGAATCTAAATTAACAGAAAATAAATTATATATAATGTTAATACCAATTATTCAAATCTTTCAATTAATTATTTGGCAAGAGAATCCAATTAAATTATTTTTTAAATTCATCATATGAGTAAAATTATTTTTCAAGTAAAAAAAAACACTTAGGGTACATAAATTTATTCCATAAAAAGAGTATTCGAGATTAGAAAAACAGATCACAAAGTAAAAAAGATTAGTATAATATTAAGAATGCCATACAACCATTTGAGTAAGCACAATCAAAGCTAAATCCTGAACAAGAATAAGCTTTCAAGACTATATTATAAAAAGTCGACTCTGGTATAGCGAGATTATCCTTTATAGATGCCTCCGACGAAATCGAAATAATATTCTTAGGTCATACATTACTTGCAAATGTCAGATCAAGAGGCATGATATTGTTAGAAATAAGAACAAGTGGTGTACCAGCAACGATTTTATTATGAGGTCGTACAACTCACTTTAGATTTGATATACCTCTTCAAATTTCTGAAATAACCATCACAAACATATCAAAGCAAAACAATAGTGCTAAATTTATAAGTAAAGCAAAAGTGATAGTATTTGATGAAGCGTATTTGGCTAAGCGTCAAACGATCGACACAATGCCCAGAGTTTTAGAGATATATTGAATATCGATGAACCGTTTGGTGGAAAAGTAATAGTTTGGGAGGTAATTTCTGTCAAGTACGATCAGTAGTTTCAAAATTGACCAAAGCAAAAATTGTAAAATCTAGCTTGCCAGAATTATACTTATGACCTCAAACGAAAAATATTCAAATGACAAGAAATATAAAAGTAAGAACAGATCCAACATTCAGTGACTTATTGCTTCGTGTCGGAAACGAAGAATGGCTTCCAATAAAAGATGATTTGGTTGTTCTAGAACACTTGGTTATCAACCCCAATGGTAATAGTAGTGCATTTAATAAGGAAAATATTTTCATCACTAGATTAAAACGCAATTTATGAGGATTACATAATAGAAATTAAAGAGCTATCTTAGCTAGCAGAAATGAATTTATTGATCAACTAAATAAAAGGTTGATTGCTAAGTTTTATACTAAAAATAAAATATTTTTTGGTTTTGGCTCATCAAAAGATGATACCAACAATTACTACCAAGAACAATACTTAAATACTTCAATACAAAATGACCTTCCACCGTACATATTTATTGTCACGTTCATTATTTCTTACGTATATTAATGTGACCATATATATAATAGACTAAGTTGAAATTGATCTTTTATTGCATATAGGTTGATTTTGAGAAAAAAAAAAAAAATATGCCCCTCATGCCTGAAAATATCCTTATAAATTTGTGTGAAAATAATATTCAGTATGTTTGTATTTTGTAGTTATAATAAATAAACTACAACGACAAACATCCTAAATATTGGGCTATATTTACCATAATATATTTTTTTATGTGAATAACTATATGTTGCACTTTCAAAAGAGATATCAATGCCGACAACAAGAGTTTTGGTTATGGCAGAATAACCAAAGTATTATAAGGAAACATATACAAAAAAACACTGTCTATAAAGAAGTGTTCGGTGAGATACCATTATATTCGATACCTTTAAACTACAATACATNCAGATATAAAAAATTTCTCATTAATTAAAATTTATTATTCCTTCATCTAAATAAATATTTAAACTATTATGTGTCATTATTAACGTGCAACGCACGTTTATAGATACTAGTAACAATAAAAGAGTTAAATGTGAATGTACTGTACCACAGTGAAAATGATGAGGTCAATGTTGGTTCCAGTGCATTGAAGATGTGATGAAATGGTCTGGCTTCCTCTCCGGCTAACCCTCTAAAGTTAAATGCATTGCTAATTATGTTCATTGCCCGACCTTATAGTTGATAGTTCTGGATGGGATTTGTTGTATATGTCTAAGGACCAGTAAAATTACTGGTTAAGCAATTTATTTTATTTATGTTATGTTGGTTATTAATGGTGTATTCTCTATATGTTTTGCACATATTGCATTTAAACGCTGAGCTACCATCAGGAACTTGAAAAAAGGAACAAGGCTGTTAAAGAGACAGTAGATTTCCTGTTTCTCAACCATACTAGTATACTTGAGGTTTTTGGAGGCAGTATTGGTTCTAAGGTTATGTTCTGTGGCATAGAAATCGATGATTATTTGCCCTGCTGAGTTGCATCTTTCTAGCTATTTTCTCTTCTTTTAGCTCCGTTTCGTGTTGGTTTTTTGTATTACTGCTGTGTCAATTGTCCTTACCATCTTGTTGTTTTTATTCTGCTTTTGTATGGCTTTTTGGTAATGTCCCTTCTTGTCTATATTTTATATAATCTGGTGCTTATGCTTTCCTAAGTCGAGGGTCTATTGGAAACAGCCTCTCCATCCTTACAAGGTAGGGGTAAGGTCTGCGTACACACTACCCTCCCCAGACCCCACAGTGTGGGATAATGCTGGGTATGTTGTTGTTGCTGTGGCAATTGTATAATATTCTACCTAATCCTTTAAAAGCTTCAAACTGAATGCATGCCCTAAGAAGAGCGTTAAACCTACAGTTGTCGGCGGAAGCATAAGTTCATTTAGCAAATTGGAACACCTGGTAAATGATCTTTTTCCTTCTGGATTTTATGAGTTATTACTTCATCAGTACCTGGAAGAAAGCATGTGTAAGCAGTTGAGATTTGACATATACAGCCTAAACCAGGAAAGGAAATTTGTGGAAATGTAGCTTACTTGTAAATCTGGATAAGTAGAAGGTTCAACCTATCTGTCAACTGGACCAATGTAACTTTTTCAATCTATATCAGCATGCTTTTGATGGTCCAGTGCAATAGTGTTCTTGGTACCTCTATCTTGTGAGCACATTAATTTTATGCGGTGGCTTTAGTGGATCTTAGATGAGATCTCTTAGCAATTTCCTTCAGATGTTCCTTCCTTCCATTGTGCTTTTAAAAATATTTTGTTCTTCTTGCTGTGCTTGATTACTCATTGCTCGCATATTTATAATTCATCTTCCTATCAAAATGAGAGTTGGCATGTGAGGGAATTTACCAGTGATTGAATTCCGTGAATCTCTACAGAGCTTCAAATTCATAAGAGAAAGTTGCTGAAGAAGATGTGGTTAAGTTCAAGGATACAGTTAAAAGACGGATAATGTTTTGATCTTATTGTAGCTAAACATTAGTATATATGCTTGGAAGCTTTGTGAGATATTGTTGAAGTATTTCATATTTCATATTTCATATTTCTGGATGCCTCATTTCTGAACAACTTTTCAAGAATGTGCGAATGCCTTTAAGTTCATCTGACTGACTTTAGATATTTCTCATACTTTTATGTCAAGTTTCTAACTCTTACAACTTCATCCATGTTGCAGGGATGCTTCATCTATACAAGAATCGACTACAACAGTATGCCCAAAAGCAAAATCTCACTTTACCCGTGTATTCTTCTGAACTTGATGGCCCTCCGCAGGCCCATCGGTTTAGGTCAAAAGTGACTATTGAAGGAAAAACTTATGAAACTCAGGAGTTCTTCTCTACATTGAAGGAAGCTGAACATGCAGCTGCAAAAGTTGCTTTTGAGTCATTAGCGCTGAATGACATTCAGGAGGTTAGTCTCTTCCAGTTAATGTAATACTCTTTGCTCTTTGGTGCGAAATTTTTGATCCATTCTTTTTCTGTACAACTTTCAAAACTTCAACATTCAAATTCTTTTTTTAATAACCGTGGTGTCCGGACCAGCTTGTGCGCACCTCGACCAATTCCACGGGGTAATTGCTACTGTTACCTCCCACCAGCATAGGTATCGGGTAACTCTGTCAAAATTCTATTTCGTTCAGCTAACATTTTAAATTTTGATGCGGTAAATTTTAATAACCGTGGTATCCGGGCCAGCTTGTGCGCACCTCGACTAATTCCACGGGGTAACTGCTATTGCTACCTCCTACCAGCACAAGTACCGGGTAACACTTTCAAAATTTCAATTCGTTCAGCTAAAATTTTATATTTTGATGTGGTATTTTCTCTATCAAATTGGTTTTTCAACCATCATTTTAATATGTTCTTCTATTACTAATATGGCATGTAAGTCAACTTAGCACATTAAACTCCGTGTCCATTAAAACACCATCAAGTAAAACGGGAGGGGGGGGGGAGTATTTAGCAGTCTTTGTTTCACTTTGTGCTGGGAGATCATTCGTGCACTACATTTCATTAGTATTTAAACAGTCTTTGTTTTACTTTGTGCTGGGAGATCATTCGTGCACTACATTTCTTAGTTCTTCTATGTATTTATATATTTATCTTTTGAATACATCAGGATGAAGGTTTATACAAGACACTTTTGCAAGAACTGGCTCAAAAAGAGGGTTTACTTTTTCCAGTTTATGATACAGCCAGAGCTGGCCCACCTCATGCACCAACATTCAGCTCAACGGTGGAAGTTGGAGGTGGGACATTTCAAGGCCAAGAAGCTAAAACCAAGAAGCAAGCAGAGATGAATGCTGCAAAGGTTGCTTACAATGCCCTTGTGAAACGTAAGGAAGATATACACTCAGTATCACAATTGCTAGTTTTCTTGACAATCAATGATTTTCTTTTTGATTGTGGGACAAGGAAGAATCACATGGAATTTTATTTCTGATAAGGAAACATTATCTTTTTAAAGACAATATAAAACTAAGCAGGAGGACATGGTGTTCCGAACCACAGAAATTAATAAACTAGGAAAACTATGCACACCAATCAAGTTGGAGTTTCGTTACAGCTGGTTAAACATCCATCAAGGTACCATAAATAGTTCATGAACCTACATTTGCACCTATGAAAGGATGCTTTAAGCGAGTTTCTATGGAGATATTAAGATCTATTTGTGACTGAAATATTTTGTTTAGACCTAGCAATATTTCCAGCATCTTATAGGTTTTAAAGACTTGCAGCTTCCTGTTGTTCTGTTGTGAATATGAATGTTCAATATCTGATGGAATAACGTTGCTGTGAGAAAGCACGGGAGAAAATATATTATTGATGTAATTCATATGTTACAATAAGCCCTATATATATATACACACACAACATGTCCTACTCCTAATATATATTGGATTAGGGTTATTTATTTACTCCTATTTACATTAGTATTCTAACACTCCCCCTCAAGCTGGTGCATATAAATCATATGTACCGAGCTTGTTACATATGTAGTTAATACGAGTACCAGTGAGGGACTTGGTGAAAATATCTGCAAGTTGATCATTCGACTTCACAAACTTTGTAGCAATATCTCCCGAGAGTATCTTTTCTCTAACAAAGTGACAGTCAATCTCAATGTGTTTAGTTCTCTCATGGAACACTGGATTTGACGCAATATGAAGAGCAGCTTGATTATCACAAACAAGTCCCATCTGACTAATCTCACCAAATTTCAACTCCTTGAGCAACTGTTTGATCCAAATTAGCTCACATGTCGCCATAGCCATCGCTCGATATTCTGCTTCTGCACTAGACCGAGCAACCACATTCTGTTTCTTGCTCTTCCAGGACACCAAATTTCCTCCTACCAAGACACAATACCCAGACGTAGAACGTCTATCAGAAGGTGATCCTGCCCAATCAGCATCTGAGTATCCAACGATCTGCTCATGGCCTCTATCCTCAAACAATAAACCTTTGCCTGGAGCTGATTTTATATACCGAAGAATGCGAACAACTGCATCCCAATGACTATCACACGGAGAATCCATAAACTGACTCACAACACTCACAGAAAAGGAAATGTCAGGTCTTGTCACTGTAAGGTAATTTAATTTACCAACCAATCGTCTATATCTTGCAGGATCGCTAAGAGGCTCCCCCTGTCCTGGCATAAGTTTAGAATTTGGATCCATCGGGGTGCCAACTGGTCTACAACCTGTCATTCCTGTCTCTTCAAGAATATCTAAGGCATACTTTCGTTGTGAGATCACAACACCTGAACTAGACTGAGCAACCTCAATACCCAGAAAATACTTTAGTTTGCCCAGATCCTTAGTCTGAAAGTGTTGCAAGAGATATTGCTTCAATTTAGTAATACCATCCTGGTCATTGCCGGTAATAACAATATCGTCAACATAGACCACCAGATAAATACAGAGACTCGAGGCAGAATGCCGATAGAATACAGAGTGATCAGCTTCACTCTGAATCATGCCAAATTCCCGGATAACTGTGCTGAATTTACCAAACCAGGCTCGAGGAGACTGCTTTAGACCATAAAGTGACCGACGCAAACGACATACAAGGCCACGAGACTCCCCCTGAGCAACAAACCCAGGTGGTTGCTCCATATAAACTTCATCCTCAAGGTCACCGTGTAAAAAAGCATTCTTAATGTCCAGCTGATAGAGAGGCCAATGGCGAACAGCAGCCATGGATAGAAAAAGGCGGACTGATGCTATCTTAGCCACAGGAGAGAAGGTATCACTGTAATCGAGCCCAAATATCTGAGTATATCCTTTGGCAACAAGACGAGCCTTTAGACGATCAATCTTACCATCCGGACCAACTTTGACTGCATACACCCAACGACAACCGACAGTAGATTTACCTGAAGGAAGAGGGACGAGCTCCCAAGTACCACTCGTATGTAAAGCAGACATCTCGTCAATCATAGCCTGTCGCCATCCTGGATGAGACAATGCTTCACCTGTTGACTTAGGGATGGAAACATAGGACAAAGAAGATAGAAAAGCATAATAGGGTGATGACAAACGATGATAACTCAAACCGACATAATGGGGATTAGGATTAAGGGTGGTTCGTATACCTTTCCGAAGTGCAATTGGTTGATTAAGAGGAGACAAGTCCGCAGTATTAGCAGGGTCAGGTGCAGGACGTGAATCAGTTGGGCCTGATGCTGGGCGCGGACGACGATGATATGTCAAAAGTGGTGTTCCTGTGGCAGGGAGTCTAGGAGGAGCCACACAAGACTCCTCAACGGTTGGAATGGATAAGATTTCTATAGCGGAAGATGAAGGAGGAGCTATAGGAGACTCGAGTAAGACTTCTGTGGCGGAAGAAGAAGGAGGAGCTATAGTAGACTCCTTAAAGGTCGGAATAGGTAAGACCGCAGATATATCAAGGGGGTCAGAATGGTCAGAAGAGGTAAAGAAAGGTTTAGACTCAAAAAATGTGACGTCAGAGGACATAAAGTACCTATGAAGATCAAGTGAGTAACAACGATATCCCTTTTGAACACGAGAATAACCAAGGAAGACACACTTGAGAGCACGAGGAGCTAACTTATCTTTTCCAGGGGCTAAGTTATGAACGAAACAAGTGCTCCCAAAAACACGAGGGGGAACAGAGTATACGGGTGATTGGGGAAACAATACTGCATACGGTATTTGATTCTGGATGGGAGAGGAAGGCATCCGATTAACTAAATAACAAGCGGTGAGAACTGCATCGCCCCAAAAACGCAGCGGAACATGAGATTCAATGAGAAGTGTGCGAGCAGTCTCAATGATGTGCCTATTCTTTCTCTCTGCAACCCCATTTTGCTGAGGGGTATAAGGACAAGAGGTCTGATGAATAATTCCTTGAGAAGTCATAAACTGTTGAAATTGAGTGGATAAATATTCTAAGGCATTATCACTGCGAAAAGTGCGAATAGAGACACCAAATTGATTTTTAATTTCAGCACAAAAATTCTGGAATATAGAAAACAACTCAGAACGATCTTTCATTAAGAAAATCCAAGTACATCTTGAATGATCATCAATGAAACTAACAAAATAACGAAATCCCAAGGTTGAACTGACTCTACTAGGACCCCATATATCAGAATGAACTAAAGAAAAAATAGACTCTGCGTGACTCTCAATACTACGAGGATAGGGGGCTCGGGTATGTTTCCCGAGCTGACATGACTCACACTCTAATATGGATAAACTAGACAAACTAGGCACCATCTTCTGAAGCTTGGATAAGCTTGGATGTCCTAAACGTCTGTGAATTAGGTCCGGAGGATCTGTAACTAGACATGCCTTGGAGGTTTTTAGGGAGTTAAGGTAGTAAAGCCCTTCTGATTCAAGTCCTGTTCCAATCGTCTGCCCTGTACTGCGGTCCTGCATAATAAAAGAATCATCAATAAAATATATACCACAATGGAGGGCACGAGTCAAACGACTAACAGATGCAAGATTAAAAGGACAACCAGGGACATAGAGAACGGAATCTAGAGTGACGGAAGGTAGGGGATTTGCTTGTCCAACTCCTTTTGCTTTAGTTTGAGACCCATTGGCTAAAGTAACAGAGGGAAGAGACTGTGAATACGCAATATTTGACAAAAGTGATTTATTACCAGAGATATGATCAGAAGCGGCTGAGTCCACAACCCATTGTTCAGGAGGACTAGACTGGGAAACACAAGCAAAAGAATTACCAGCAACAGAAGTATTAGTCTGAGCGATAGAAGCTACTTGTGGAGATGTCTGCTTACTTGCTTGATACCGAAGGAACTCATTATACTCCCCTTCAGATAAAGAAAATCCCTGGTTACCTGTGGTCTCAGTCTGAGCAACATAAGCATTTTTGGGTGGGCGGCCATGTAGAGAATAGCATACATCACGAGTGTGTCCAAGTTTATTACAATAAGAGCACTTGGGTCTAGATCTTCCAAAACGACCTCCTCCTCGTCTATTCTCCATAGTATGAGATGCCCGATTGTCCACTGATTGGGATACGAGGACAGATGAGTCAAGTGTCTGTGATGAGCTCACTGGGTGACTAGGTGCTGCAGCAAGGCGAAGTAATCGAGAGAATAATTCATCAACTGTGGGGACGGTCGGACTAGCCAAAATCTGGTCACGTACTGAATCAAGGTCATTAGGGAGTCCAGCGAGTGTAAGAACTAGAAACATCTTCTGTCGTTGCTCTTGTTGCTTTTCAATACTAGCAGAAACTGGCATCAATGTCTCAAATTCTTCCATGACTGCCTGAACTTGTCCCAAGTAAGTAGACATATCCAATTCCTGTTTCTTCAAGCTTGTCATTCGCGATATTACATCATAGAAACGAGATATGTCATTAGTGTATAGATTACGAGCCTTTTCCCAAACTAAATAACATGTCTGGAATGGACGGAACAAGGGCATCAATTTGGAATCAATAGATCGCCACAGGATACTACATAACTGAGCATCGACCTTCTCCCACTGCATTTTGGTCTTTTCATCACCTTCGCTAGCCTTTTTTGTTAAATGATCTTGAACTCCTTGACCTTTACACCACAACTCGACCGATGAAGCCCAAGCTAAGTAGTTTGAACCTCCGATTAAAGGTTCTGAGGTAATCATAACACCGGAACTGCCAGAACCCGGGTTTCTAGACCCGAAAGCATCGACTCCCAAAGACATGGTTGGATTATCACCAAATAACAACAAGAATCAACTGAAAATTCTCTGAAACAGATGAAGAAAACACTGTGTTTGCCGGAAAAGTACTGTAGCTGCCGGAAAAAACTCAAAGTGGTCGGAATTAAAAAATAAAAATATGGACAGGCTCGGAATTACTGGGCGATCCAACTGTCCTGAAGGAGCGAAGCCAAAAACTGACCGGAAGTGGTCTCACGCGCCGGCGCGTGGGTTCACGCGCGTGAACTCTGGTGGCGCGTGGGGGCGCGTGTGCAACTGTTTGCCGGAGATTTTTCTGGGGTTTGGTCGCCGGACAGTGGCGACTCTTGTGGTAGTGTTGGATTTTGCACAACACTTACAAAAACAAAGCAGACGCAAACAGGCTTGAAAAAGTCGCCGGAAAAAGGGTTCCGGTGACTGATTTCTCTTCCCGGAATTGCTGGAATTTATGCACAGCAATAGATCTCTCACAATTGCTCTGATACCATGTGAGAAAGCACGGGAGAAAATATATTATTGATGTAATTCATATGTTACAATAAGCCCTATATATATATACACACACAACATGTCCTACTCCTAATATATATTGGATTAGGGTTATTTATTTACTCCTATTTACATTAGTATTCTAACAGTTGCCATCTCCTTTCAGGCAAGGGTAGTCAAATTGATCTCCCTGATGGTAATTTGAAGAGTATCTTAGGGGTTGCATCTTCTAGCTCGCAGTCAACTATCAAAGATAGTGCACAACACACAATCAGGGCAAATGAAGTTGAAAACAATGCTTGTAACAAGAGGCATACTGACGTGTCTGTTAATAAAGGTAGCATTCATGATTTATTAGCATGCCCTCTCCCCGTGAAAAGAAAATGAAAATAAAGGCCATGAGAACCAACTAGTAGAATTTGTCTGACGACCCCTGTAATTTCTGGAGAAAGTGGAATCTCCTATTTTCTGTAAAAAGTCACACAGGACCCTTTTTGAACTTTTGGGCATGTATAAATGGTCTGATTATTGATGATTGGTAAATACGGGAACAAAACCTGTAAATGGGGTGGTTGCATGTCACCTTAATGCACAAACTTGCAATAGCTCCAACAACAACATACCAGTAATATCCCATACTGTGGAACTTGCGGAGGATAGTGTGTACGCAGACTTTACCCCTACCTTATGAGGATAGAGAGGTTGTTTCCAATAGACCCTCGGCTCAGGAAAACATAAGCACCGTATTAATGAAAATATAGACAAGAAGGGATTGCAATAGCTCCATCCATTGTAATTAAATGGATGGAGCTACGAACTGTAGAATCCCAACACACATATAGCGCGGCGTTACATGTTCCTTTCATTTCGTTCTTTAGAATCAACATCAATCAATTGTTTTTAACAAACATGTTCTTTTTATTTTCCAATTACAGCTAACATCATTTCCACTATCTCACCCGGGATTCTCTCATGCGACTTTTGTTTCGTTATTTTCTTCTATCCTTGAGAAAATTTCACCTTTTGCACGCTCTTTGCATCTCTAAATCATTTCTGGCCTGACCCGTGTTGGCTACAAGCTTGCTATCCTGTCATGTATTTCACCCTGTTGTAGCACTAGTAACTAATATTAGATAGTTATGTAAATAACCCTAATTCCATATGAAATAGGAGTTGAATAATGTATTGTGTATAGTTATAAATATGGCTATTGTAAAACACTTGATAGAATATCAATAATATATTTTTCTCCCATGCTCTCTCACATGGTATTAGAGCGTTAGCGACAAAATACTCGTTGTGCAATCTACCAACGATTCCTTGAAAAAACAGTCGCCATGCGACTTTTTCGGTGGTTGTTTGTGTCAAAACCATTTGCTACAGGTGTTGTGCATAAACCAACACCACAACAGTGTTCTCCACCATTCGGTGACCAAACCCCAACAATCCCCAACGGAAATCTCCCATCCACACGCCCTCACGCGCTGACCAGAGGGAGATTTTTTTCCGACGAGATTTGTCCACGTACCAGTGCGTGGACTACCTTCCGGCCAGTTCCGACAAAGCTTCGTTGACATATTACTTTGGAGGTTATTTCGAGTCTGTCCATTCAAGTTTCATCAAATTCCGACTACCTTTTTATTTTCCGATGAGTGAACAATGTATAAAAAAGAAGTGTTCTGATTTGGCATTCCAAGGTTAACCGTACAACTTTTAGTCAAAAAGTTCAGAAATTGGTTGTAGCAAAATGAGATCCAATACTATGAATAGTTTGATGGTTTTTCTACCGGATTATATTGAGTTCCTTCAGTACAAAGCATGTAAACATATGAAGATATAGCTTCCGTTATTCAAACAGGTAATAGCGTGACTTGTGTCTCTCAATCTTTATCGTTCGAGCCTTGGGTCATCGATTCAGGTGCATCTAATCACATTTCTGGTAACAAATCTCTTTTCGCTATTATTTCTTGTTCTCAATCTCTTCCAATAGCCACAATGGCCAACGGGTCTCAAACCATGACAACTGGAATGGGTCAAAAATCCACTTCCTTATCTTTTGATTCAGTTCTTTATGTTCCCGGTAGTCCTTTTAGTCTCATAGCCATTGGTCGCTTAGTCAAATCACTTAAATGCTCTGTTTTATTTCTTGTGTGTTTTAGGATCTTCAAACAAGGAAGAAGATTGGCGATGGTAGATTGCATGATGACTTATATTGGATTGATGGAACTCGAGCCCTTGGTCAAGCCTTTTTTGGAGGAAATAAGAACGTCAACCAAGAAATAATACCGTGGCATAGACGGTTGGCCACCCATCCTTTTTTGTTCTAAAGAATTATATCCTAGTTTGTTTTCTAGAACAAAGTTTGAATCTTTGTCTTGTGATGTTGTGAATATGCCAAGCACACTAGAAACTCTTATCCTTTAAGTGATAATAAAATTACTATCCCCTTTTCGACTATTCATTCTGATGTATGGGGTCCCACTCAAACAGTTTCCTTGTCTGGTAGTCGATGGTTTGTTACTTTTATTGATTGTTGCACTAGGATGACTTAGGTATATTTATTAAAGGCAAAAAATGAAGTCTTCTCTTGTTTTCAGTCGTTTCATAAGATGATTTGTACCCAATTTGAGGTTAAGATAAAAATCTTGCGAACTGACAATGGCACAAAATATACGGGTAAAGATTTTGGTGCGTATTTGGAGTTTTTGGGATAATCCATCAAGCTAGTTGTCCGTGTACTAGTGCACATAATGGGGTTGCTAAAAGGAAAAATAGGCATTTGCTAGAAGTGGCACGATCTCTAATGCTTACAATGAATTTACCAAAACCTTATTGGGGGATGCCATTCTAGTAGCTGCCTACTTTATCAATAGAATGCCACTTAAAGACCTCAATTTTCAGAGTCCTTCGGAAGCTTTGAAGAGTAAGAATGATTATATTGTTCCTGTGAAGGTGTTTGGCTGTGTTTGCTTTGTTCACGCTAGGAGTTCGGGAAAACTTGATCCTAGAGCTATTAAATGTGTCTTTATTGGGTATTCTCCAACACAGAAAGGATATAAGTGCTTTCATCCTTCTTCTAGGTGATCCTTCGTCAGCATGGATGTTACCTTTCGAGAATCTGAGCCCTATTACAATGAAACACCATCACCTCTTCCGAGAGTTATCAGTATTTATCAAATCTGTTCTTATCTAACGGAAAACTATTGGATCAAATGACAAAGACATTGTTGAGAAAAAGATGGCTTTTCCCGGATGAAATGAAAATTGGATTCATNNNNCATATTTTGGACCTTAGCTCCATGGAAGAATATGTTACTGCTGAAACACGGAAGAATTGAAATCTTAGATCAAAACACTACGTATGGATGGTATGAGCTTCCTAAACAAGAATTCTTGAACAACAAACAACCAGTTCAGATATTCACGACCAACAAGTACTGGATTCTCTTTCGGATAGGCCCTGAAAGGAGAAGGAAGGTTGGAAGGCCAACAAGCGTCAGTATCCGAGGCGTCAGTTCCGGGGGAGAGCTATAAGAATGAAGAGATGATTCCCACTACTGAAGCCACTAAGACAGGAGAATGTAAAATTGAAGAAAGCATTCAGGGGGAGACTATTGAGCGTTTGGATAAACCTGATTTGATGACTTATTCAAGAAAAAAGAGAGCTGAAGTCATCGTGCAATCTACTGAAGCTCAACCCTCTTTTGCTGTTGAAACCTCTTATACTAGTGAGGTATCTACATTTCCTAGTGAGTTAGATGTACCTATTGCTCACAGAAAAGGAGTCAGATCTTGCACCAAACATCCTTTATCTAACTTTGTCTCCTATAATTCCTTATCTCCTTCCTATGGAGCTTTTGCCTTGTCTATTTCTTCTGTGTCTATTCCCCAGAATTGGAGGGAAGCTTTTGCAGGTTCTAGATGGAAGCAAGCTATGATTGAAGAAATGAATTGGGATCTTGTCACTTCACCACTAAATAAGAAATTGGTTGGCTGCAAATGGGTCTTTACTGTGAAGCACAAAGCTGATGGTTCAATTGAAAGATTCAAAGCAAGACTGGTGGCTAAGGGGTTCACTCAAACTTATGGAGTGGATTATCAGGAGACATTTGCCCCTGCTGCAAAAAGAACACTATTAGAATACTTTTGTCTTGTGCAGTTAATCTTGATTGGGACTTACAACAGTTTGATGTGAAGAATGCATTTCTTCATGGCGACTTAGAAGAAGAGGTGTATATGGAGATTCTTCCTGGATTTGATACTGAACAAAGTCAAGGAAAATTGTGAGGATTGAAGAAAGCCTTGTACGGACTGAAGCAATCTCCAAGAGCTTGGTTTGACAGATTCTGCAAAAGCAATGATCTCCTTTGGTTACCAACAAAGTAATGCCGATCATACCCTCTTCATGAAATACCAAAAGGGTAAACTCACTCTTCTCATAGTTTATGTTGATGACATAGTAATGACAGGGAATGACAATGAAGAGATGGCCCGATTGAAGAAGTTGTTAGCCCAAGAATTCGAGATCAATGATCTAGGAAGTTGCAATACTTCTTGGGAATTGAGGTTCTTAGATTAAAAAGAGGAATCTTTATTTCTCAAAGGAAATATATCCTAGGTCTCTTGAGAGAAACTGGTATGACAGGTTGCAAACCAATAGAATCTCCCATTGAAAGTAATCACAAGTTACAAACTGGGGTTGGAAAGTCAATTGATAAGGAGAGATATCAGAGGTTGGTTGGAAAACTTATTTATCTCTCTCACACTATGCTAGATATAGCATATTCAATTAGCTTGGTGAGTCAGTTCATGCACGATCCACGAGATCCTCATATGCAAGGTGTCTTTCACAGTTTGCGGTATCTGAAGTCTGCACCAGGAAAGGGTTTACTTTTCTCCAAACATGGTCACCTCCATATAGAAGCCTTTACAGATGCAGATTGGGCTGGATCTCTAGTTGACAGACGATCTACATCTGGTTATTGTACACTTGTGGGAGGGAATGTAGTTACTTGGAGAAGCAAGAAACAAAACGTTGTTGCTAGATCCAGTGCAGAAGTAGAATATAGAGTAATGGCCCAGGGTGTTTGTGAATTAATTTGGCTACAAAAGTTAATGGATGAATTGAGATTGTCTAAGACAGGGAACCTTTTGTTATATTGCGACAACAAGGCTGCAATTAGTATAGCTCATAATCCTGTTCAACATGATAGAACAAAACATGTTGAAATTGATCGACATTTCATCAAAGAAAAGATTGTTGGTGGTACCTTGAGTTTGCTTCATGTATCATCAAAAAAGCAGCTAGCGGATGTGCTCACAAAAGGTCTCAGCAAAAAGAATTTTCACACTTTGATTTGCAAGTTGGGCATGTGCGGCATCTTTGTACCAACTTGAGGGGGAGTGTTGATTAGTGTAATTAGTAGGAAGATTTGATTAGATTAGATTTTATTCTCTAGCCTAATTATGGGTTGATTTTATTCAGTAGCTTAATTGTAGCAATTACTGATTTCTTTTCCTAGTTTAGCCATAGGATTCATTGTATAAGTATCAGTACTCTTGATGTGAATAATATACAAAAATACAAGAAGCTTTATTCTTCTTCTTGAAATCATCACATTCTTATCACACAAAACACCAGATGCGAGTCTCCATTCATCCATCCCGCTCCAATATGATGTGCGGCATCCTCATCAATCTCTCTATTTGCTTGGATCACCTACCCAAGATACTTGAAAATTCCTCTTCCGGGGATGACTTGTACCAAGCCTCACGTCCACATCCGCTTCATGAATCACCTCACTGAACTTGTACTAAAAGTATTCTATCTTGGTCTTGCTCAACTTGAAATCTTTAGACTTAAGGGTCTGTCTCCAACCAATCTCACGTTAACACCGCGTCGTGTCTCGTCAATCAGTACAATATCATCCGTAAATAACATGCACTGTGACACCTCTCTTTGCATGTGACGTGTCAATCGTCTATCGCCAAGGAAAATAAATGGGCAGTAGATGATTGACAACTCATAAACATATTTCTTTAATTACTAATTAAAGCTTACAACAACAATAACAACCCAGTAAAATCCCACAAGTGGGTTCTGGGGAGGGTAGTATGTACGGAGACCTTACCCCTACTCCAATGGAGTAGAGAGGCTGTTTCCGAAAGATCCTCGGCTCAAGAAAACAAAAGGACAAAAGGGAACAATATTAGTATCGCCACGATAATCATAATCATTGAAAAAAAAACAAGAAGAAGAAGAAATAGAAACATGAAATTTAGAAGAAAGAGGCAAAGCAAAAGCGATAGTAAAATACGTCCTGTACTAAAAACCGAAATAGTAGGACACAACATTGCCACTAGCTATCTTAGACAAAAACTCCACCAGACTATTCTCACAAAGGTACGATGTAAGGCAAGACTCGACTATCTCCTAACTTACAACCCTAATACTCGACCTCCACATCTTCCTATCAAGTGTCATGTCCTCGGAAATCTGAAGCCTCGCCATATCCTGCTTGATCATTTCTCCCCAATACTTCTTAGGCATCCCTCTACCTCTTCGCGTGCCCTGTGCAACCAGCCGCTCACACCTCCTTACCGGAGTTTCTGGGCTTCTCCTCTGAACATGCCCAAACCATCTGAGTCTCGCTTCCCGCATCTTGTCATCAATGGGAGCCACGCGTAACTTCTCCCGAATAACATCGTTCATAATCTTATCCATCCTAATGTGTCCGCACATCTACCTCAAACATACTCATTTCTGCTACTTTCATCTTCTGGATATGTGAGTTCTTAACAGGCCAACACTCAACCCCATACATCATGGCCGATCTAACCACCGCTTTATAGAACTTACCTTTGAGTATCGTTGGCACTCTCTTGTCACACAGGACTCCAGATGCTGACCTCTACTTCATCCATCCTACCCCAATACGGTGTGTGACATCCTCGTCGATCTCCTCTCCCCCTTGGATCACCAACCCAAGGTATTTGAAGCAGCTCCTACTCGGGATGGCCTGTGATTCAAGCCTCACATTCACGCCCACTTCGCCCGGCTCAACGCTGAACTTACACTCCAGGTATTCCGTCTTCGATCTGCTCAATTTGAAACCCTTAGACTCAATAGTCTGTCTCCAAACCTCCAGCCTCTCATTAACACTGGCTCACGACTCATCAACCAAAACTATGTCGTCGGCGAACAACATGCACCGTGGCACCTCCCCTTGAATATGGTGTGTTAACGCATCCATCACCAGGGCGAATAAGAACGGATTGAGCGCCGAACCTTGGTGTAACCCCATTACAACCGGAAAATGCTGAGAGTCGCCTCCAACTATCCTTACCCGAGTCATAGCCCCATCATACATGTCTTTAATCGCCATAATGTAGGGGACCGACGCACCTTCAGCCTCCAAGCATCTCCAGAGAACTTTTCTAGGAACCTTGTCATACGCTTTCTCTAGGTCAATAAACACCATGTGCAGATCCTTCTTACTCTCTCTGTATACTTCCACCAACCTCCTAACAAAGTGTATTACTTCGGTAGTAGAATTACCCGACATGAGCCCAAACTGGTTATCGGATATAGACACTGTCATCCTCACCCTTGCTTCAACCATCCTCTCTCACACTTTCATGGTATGACTCAGTAATTTGATACCCTTACAATTGTTACAACTTTGGATATCACCTTTGTTCTTATACAATGGAACCACCGTACTCCACCTCCACTCGTCAGGCATCCTCTTCTCCTTAAAAATAACATTAAAAAGCCCCGTCAATCACTCCAACCCTGCTCTCCCTACACACTTCCAAAATTCTACCGGAATCTCGTCTGGCCCGGTCGCTCTACCCTTACTCATCTTACACATAGCTCTCACGACCTCCTCAGCCTTGATACGCCTGCATTGTCCAAAGTCACGATAGCTCCTAGAGTGCGCTCCAATTCTCCTAGCACAATATCCCGATCACCTTCTTCATTTAGAAGTTTATAGAAATAAGTCTGTCATCTCCTCTTAATCTGAACATCTTCCATCAATACTCTACTATCTTCGTCCTTGATGCATCTCACTTGGTGCAAATCCCGGGCCTTCCTATCTCTCAACTTAGCCAGCCGGAATAACTTCTTCTTGCCGCCTTTTTACCCCAGCTCCTCGTATATACGACCATAAGCCGCACTCTTAGCCTCTGTGACCGCCATCTTAGCTTCCTTTCTAGCTACCTTATACCTCTCCATGCACGCTTGCCTCTCCTCCTCACCTATGCTCTCCACTAATTTCAGGTACACGCTTGCCTCTCCTCCTCACCTATGCTCTCCACTAACTTCAGGTACGCCGCCTTCTTCGCTTCCACTTTACCTTAGACCACTTCATTCCACCACCAGTCTCCTTTGTGCGTACCACTTTACTAATTAAAGCTTATTTTTTAGAATAGGCAAAATGTCTTGTTCCTTCAAATACCTGAATCCTTGGTTGAGAACGACCACATACAGTTTAATTAGCAAATGTTCGAAAATCATAGTCATTTAGATTTTGTGATCTGGAGATACTGAAGTGATAAAATACTAAGTTGACTATGAATATATTAATAACCTCAGTGCTGGCCGTTTTTACCGGGAGAAATACACAAGGCTTCTGCTATTTACCTTTCTTTTCCTATAAATAGGAGCATTAGAAAGTTGCTAAAACTTTTTTTGGTCTTATTTTAAAAGTACTCCACAAGATATAACAATCTGATGGTTCTGCAGTTATTTCTTTCTAATCTACATGTCATTTTATCTGAACTTCTTTCGGCTGATCCTAGACTGGATACATTTTCCCACTTCACAATTCAATTATCCTGCATTTATTCAAATATTTCTGCTCAATTATCAGGTTATTTACTCAATCGTTATGTTCTTTATTTCCTGTAACTTAAAGAAAATATCTTTTGTTTCTCTTCCGAATCCAACACCGTTAACCTCGGAAGGGTTGGATTCATTGGCAAGTTCTAAGTCAGGTATGCAATTTCATACTTTTTGTGTTTCAGGCGGTCAACTAGGTGAATCTCTTAAGGTCCTTCCAGCTAGTTCAGGATGTGCTGCTACTGATGTACCACAACCAGTTCAGCAGAAAACCAAATTGATAATTGAAGAACCAAATCTACAAAAAGAAGGTGCTTTCTGTAATCTGAAACCCCTTGACATCATTTATTTAACTCGATTTTTTTTACTTTGACTTTCTTCAGTTTTGGTGTGATGGCTTTCTTGTCTGTGGAAGCTCTTTATCGGACAAAATATACGGGTGTCGCGTTACCAGCTGTGTCACTGTAACTAAATATTGTCACAAGTTTGTTTTGGTCATTCTTAGCTGTAGAGGGTTTTATTATGTCATGGAAAGTAGTTGAAGTCCAGATAAAGAAAGATAAAAGTCTTAGATGGTATTATCAAACTTTAAATATGGTAATTCCTGTGAAGTCCAAATTCATTAATTGAACCAAGCATTTGGACATGAGATTTTCTCACTCAATTCGTGTAAAGCAGGTAAGCTGTGTTGGACCCTCATGGTATTTCGTAAATATTGCTGATAGAATCAAACTGAGTATCGCTGACATTTAAATTCTTGTTAATGATTTGTTTCTTTTAAGGAAGCTGTATAATTACTTAATGCATCACTGCAAAAGTAGACATGGAAAACATTTTTCTAAACTTTTCAGCAAATAAAACAAAGCGCTGCCTTTTTAAATTAATGTATAATAGGTTTGATCAATAACATGCATATCATGACATCAAGTTGGGAACCGTGATATGGCTCTACATCTTTTGGGCCAAATACCTTTTTTGCTCAATATCTCAGAACAATGTCGTTATGAGGCTTTCTTTTAGTTAGGCTGTATATCATTGAGGTCAATATCAGGGAATATCCATTTATAGAGCAGCAGCCTATTTAATCTTGTTGGAAACATGAATTAGTAATCACATTAATTCTTTAGAAGTAAAGAGCTGCATTTTGTCCAACTCAGTTTCCTACACTCTTGGAGCCATGCATCTTGGTTCTGGCTTTTAGTCTTTACAACTTAAACAACAAGGTTATATAGGCATATTATCTACATACACTGTGTTTCTTCCAATTTATCAGCTGCATCATTTAGTCTATTCCAGTTATGTTATGTGCCAATACTCATTATTTGGCCTGATCAGCAGAGATAGATACAAATGCAAAAGGACACAGATGCTCAACTGCACCCAAAACATATTCTGTTATCAGGGATCCATGTCCTGCTGCCTCCTGCTCGCCTGATGGGCAGTCTTCTGCTTCAGTGGTCTTTGATCATTCAATTGCGGAGTCTGTTGATTCTGGTACATATGCTGGGACCAGTATTTTGCCAAAGGAGAAGATTTTCATTTTCCCCCGGAATGAAAACATGGAGCTTCCAAATGGTGCTTGTGTTTTGCCTTGCAGCGATGAAAAATGGGTTGCTGCTAGCTTAGAATTGAATCGAAATCGCTAATTGCAGAAAATTACTTTTGTGATGCTTTTTGATGAATCTTGTTGATAAGCGTAACTCAGATAATACTGCTTTCTTTTGTAGGAGTACTACTATATTTTTTGTGTAAAAGAAACCATCTTTGGACAATTGATATGGACATTAATCTAGGCTATCTCGTCTGAGTATGCTTGTGAAGAAATTTCTAGATTCCGTAATACTTTTTAGAAAACGGGCAAAATGTTAGTTTGCGAAGCAAGAAAACACAGGAGTAAACAGTTTAACCAATTCTGAGATATCCTTTGCTGGCACTCTTTAGCCCTATGTCTCTTATGGCTAGGAGGTTCAAATTATTGCTTTTGAATCTAACATTTGCCAGATCAATTTTGGATATTATGCGGAGTCATACTTGTGTTCCGATCTAAACGAGCACAATTGGATCAATTGACAGTCACTTCAAAGTTGAGAATTTTTAACTTTTTTGTTCAATCATATGGTATTGATCGCTAGATTTGGCTAATCTCAGTTTGCCTCGGATAAATAGTACCTTCTAACTTTGTTTTTTCTACTATATTAGAAGTGCGAGTAAGTATGTGAAATTGAAAGCACTTTCTCGACATCCCTGCTCGCCGATAGACAATATTTTGGTAATTTTTCGGTTTAAAATGTCAATTATGCGCCTTCGAAAAGGATTTTATGGTAATTTGCACGTAAGCTGAAAAGGTCGTCGCTTCAAGTTTGCGTTTATCCTTTCCTCTGCGTTTTTTCTTCCGCAGTTTTTTGTGGTTTTCGTTAGGATGTACATAGCTTCTTCCTACTTATTTCCACACTTCTCACCCAAAAAAAAAAAAATTTAATTCAACTTGGATTTGTTAATCTCAAGTTGCATAATCGAGGTTTGCGGTGATTATTTACTTTCAATCGCTGATTTCTCTGAAGAACAAAGTTCTAATACTCAGTTACAGAATCTTTTGGGTGTTTTCTTCTCGGAAAATATTCAACTACTTATATATCCTTATCCATTTCATTGTAAGTTTTTCAACTTCTTCGTGCTTCTTGGATTAATTCCAATTGTAAAAATAGCAGCAAAAGATTATTTATTTAGTATTGTGTGATTCTTTAGTTCAATTTTCCCAGTTTGATTGATTAAGATATCTAAGAAGAGTCAAATGAGCTAATCCATCAGGCAAAACTCGATGACGTCCATTAACATATAAAATTGCTTCCTTTGACTCATCTCTCATCCTTTCCATTTTACTCCCATCCATCAATGAACCCATTTTTCAAAGATTTGATTTTTTTCAGTAATGAAAAATTGTTTTAGCTTTGATGATTGAAGGAGACAAAAGAAAGAAAAGTATAGTTTATGTTACTGAAAAAAAGATTTCAAAAGAGTCATATTTACATGTAAGTTACACAGGATTTTATTTGAATCATAGTCGGTTGGTCCAACAGATAGAAATGAGATATCCAATTATACTATACAATACTACAATTAATTAACACGGAGGATCGTGATGGGAGGATTATAAATTTTTTACTCTGAAGTCTTAATTAAGTATTATGAGTTCGAGTTGTAAATATGGTTTCTTCACTCTTACTCAAACATCCTGGCTTCAAGCGATGAGGGCAAAAATAAATTTGCTTAGCTCTGCTTCTATTTAAGATATCCATGTTTTAACTTTTGATGCCCTACTAAATTACTTTGTTTTAGCACGTTTTACCGATAATTCATATCAGCATTTTGCACCTTGCCTTATGTACCTCCACAAAGTAAAGTAAGTGTTGAAGTGATAGTACAATGAAGATTCTTCCTGTTGAAGACTTAGCTTAGTGAAGACATACACCTATATTTTATTTATTATTACCATAATGAGTGCTGATATTGATTGCTTTGTATTGCATATATTTTACTTCAAATTTTTATCTGTTTTAGCATGTTCTGTTTATTATCACCATAATGAGTGCTGATATTTATTGGATTGTAGTGCATATATTTTACTCCTAAGTTATGATTTGGCATATGTGAAACTTATGTAGACCAAATTAATGAGATGTCAAATTTTAAAAAACATGTGGATTCAAAATACTGGAAACAAAAAAGGAAACATCAATGCGCTGAAGAAGGAAGGGAGTGGCTCACTCACAAAAATCAACCTCTAAAAAGAGATCAAAGGCTGACTCCCAAGCATCTACTAGTAAGAAGAATGCTAAAGCTAAGGGTGCTAAAGGAAGAAGCAATAGCAACATAGTGTATAACTCACAAAACTCAAATGTGCAACAATCTCAAGTTTCAGATGTCCAGCATTCTCATGTTTCAGATGTGCAACAATCTCAAGCAAGCAACATACATGCTCTTACTGCATTTAAGAGGCCAAGAGTAATGGGACATGGAGTATTTGTCAGCAAAAGTGGCTATATATGTGTTGAGGCAATTATCAATTTGGTTGCTAGTTTTGAGGTTGCAAGTTAAACTCTATTGTTTGATATATGTTTTTTTTTAAAACTTAATTTAAAGTAAAGGAGGCCTGTTAGTAGGGTAATCGACAGTGGAAGGAACAATATAGCAGTTGAAAGTCCAGCTATAGTGACTGTCGATCTTGGTTATAAACCAAGTAAAGGCCTGAAATGGAAAGGAAAACAAGCAATCACAACTAGACAATTTCAACATAGAAGTGCTTTACTACAGTATTTAAGGACAAAATCACCAAAAGCTAATGAAAAAATTGGAGGTGTTTGAACACTACTTTATTGGGAACTGTTGTATGCCGATACTATAATTGTGTTTTGGATAATATTTTTGTGGTGCAAGTTATGATGTAAACTATTAAAACTTGTTTTACTTCAATGCACCTTATGGGATGTAATGTAAACCTAGTCAATTGTAGGCCTCTAATACAATGTGTTATTTCTAGCTTTTCTTGTATTTTTAATTATGCGAAAAGATCAAACATATAGCAATGACGGTACACTTCCTAGCATTTTGAAATAAAAGCAACAACCAAGTATCAGATTACACTTTCTAGCATTTGAAACAAAAGCAACAATCAAGTTTCATATTACACAACGCTTCTTAGCATTTGAACAACCAAAAATACACATTGAAATATATACTAATAATAAGCAACATCTTCAATTTTTTCTTCTTCTTCAATTCAGCCTCAAGTTCCATTTTATCCTTTTGTAAGCTGATAATTATCACCTTCGATTGGGCAGGAAATTTCGGATCATACCACTGGAAAAATTCATAAGCCACACGATCCTTAGCCTGAAAATTTTAACCAAACCATTAAAAATTAAAGCAAAATTTAGCCATATTATATCACATAAAATACGATGATTTGAAAGATAATTACCCTATAGTACTTGCATCCAAAAAAACGTCTTCCTTGGTTAGCATTTGTCGTTGATGTTCTTAAAGAAGTAGGCTGCCCACAACCACAAAACACAATAAACATCGTGATTCTTTTACAATGGGTGTTCTTCTTTCAAATTAATTTGGGTAACAATGAAGGATGGATAAAATGAGAAAGATAAAAAATAAACTCAATAAATAGAGAGAGAATTTAAAATGGATTAAGATGAAGAAAGAGATAAAATGGGTGAAGAAAGGTAAAGGAATGGAGAAGATGGTGTTATATAAGAAAAATGGGATAAAATATAAGTTTTTTAAATAAATGGGCTAATTAGCCGTTATTCAAGTTGTCAGGTGGGCCCCTTTTCATGCTAATGTTCACTGTTCACGCGCTCTTGCACAACTGATTTCGCACAATATTCCATATAAGCAACGAGGGTTTTATTATGAAGGGGGATATAGTTCACGAGGTTTTTAGGACACTCGATAGTTTAGGTAGAAAACTGACAAAAATCGTATAGTTTAGGGGGGGTTTGAGGGTATTAACTCAATGTATAATGGACAAAGTTATCTACTCCAGAGGCGGACCTACCTTAGGGTTAGGAGCTCACCGAATCCGTAAGCTTTGGTAAACATTCCGTAAATATATTTTAGAGAAAATGCATAAAGTACCCATTAAACTTGTCCGGAACATTATTTACACACCTAAACTTTACGGGTGACCTTTTACCCCACTATTCTCTTCTAAAGTGAATTTAATACCCTCTTCAAAATACTTAACCACTCTTGTGGTGGCTGTGTTAACACGCGCCATATATGTATCAAATGCTACAGTATTTTTTTAAAAATATACTTCTTCTTTCATTTTCTATTCTTTTTTTCATTTCATCTTCTTCACCTTTCTTCCTCATTATTTTTGCCCGCTACCACTGTGATAATAGGTGAATTAGATTATAATTAGACCCTAAAGAACCATATTTTTATATAGCTTTGTTGTAAAAAGTGATAACCAAATGCTCTAATTAGTGATTTTCATGATTGGTAGGCTACATCTAATGAAAGAAATCAATGGAGTAAATTTGGGATCAACTACGAAGAAAAGGAGGTCAATCAAACAATGCCCAAGAAATGCACCAAGTGAAAAGTCAAAGGAAGGCTGAAGTTGGCCTGTCGCGGTCAGACCGTAACTGCGATAGGACCACGCCAGAGTAGAGATGAAGATTTAGAGACCCCCTTTGGCCGCGGTCACGGCGTAACCGCGGTAGGACCGCGGCAGAACGCGAACTAGCCAGGGTCAGGATTGTCAAGTCGGAAAAAATTGGTGTAAAACCCTTATAAAAAGTAGATTTCGGCGACATTAGGTCAGATTTGTTTTTAGAGTACTTTGGGCAAGAAACACAAGTGCGAGAGATCACCCAAAACATCATACTTCTTTATTTCTTCTTTTTCTTGCAATTTTCCATGATAAATATTTTGATAGATTATCTTCAAGTTGTTATGAATAGCTAAATACTTTAGTCTAAGGTTTTGATGGAACCTATGGAAGGATGAACTTCTTGATTACGTTCATATAGTTTGCCGGTTAATCTCTATTTGTTCAACTACATGTTTTTTGTAGTTAATTGACAGGATCCTTAATTAGTTGTGCCTATTTAATGTGCATAACTCGGGAGATAGTACATATTTAGGTAATTATTAAACAACACCACTCCCAAAGTATAAGAGGGATCTATAATTGCGGGTTTAAAGGCGGGATTAGTGATAACAAAGCCTTGGGTGTGATCTAAAGTGAGCTGTAATAATCAAAGCTAGCTAGCGTAGCTCGAGAGAGTACGTCTAGTAAATTATCGCAATTACTCGGGAGAGATTTACGGTAATGAGAGTGCTCATGATTGATAGAGATATTTTGGTGAATCTATATGCAATGTAACCGGAAGGGATTCCATCAATAGGGGAAACCACTACCCTAGAACCTTCTCATTATTATTTACAACCCAGAATATTTAGTTTTAGTTTACAGTTGTTAGTTATTTACTTTCAATCTTAGTTAGTAGAAATACCATCAACTATTCTTTACAAAGTTTGGGAAACTGATTATAAAGGATTTAGTGATTCCTACAAAGGTAATTGATAGGTTAGTTCTCTGTGGGATTCGACTCCGGACTTGTAAACCGGATTATATTTGCAATGATCACATTGTCCTTTTTAGAAGGCATAGTTGGACGTGATCAAATTTTGGCACCGTTGTTGGGGAATTAACGGCGTTATCAATTACAATTGAAAGAAGCACAAAAATTCTTAGTGTAGTCAGTTTTCTCTACACTCAATTTTGCATTGAAATTTTAAGGTTTGTTGACTTGGTTGCACAGGTGCATGCCTAGAAACTCATAGAGATCTGGTGAAGTATTAGAAGCATTATCAGATCTCGAGAAATTTTTTAGGGCTTTAAATCGGGCTAACAGACAAAACAAACAACAACCAACAACTGCACAATCCGAAACAAACATGGGAGATAACCAGGAAAACCCATCATCACCAATAACGCCAGCGCCAGAGGCTGCTCTCTATGACTGGGCACAACCCACAGCTGAGAATCTATCCACAGCGATAGTAGTCCCGCAGATACAGGCTGAGTCATTCCAAATCACTAATAACATGCTGCACTTGTTGCAGAATAAGGGACTATTTTCAGGGTCACAAGTTAAAGATCCTCAGCAGCATTTAAATAATTTCGTGTCTATCTGCAAAACCAAAAGGCAACCCAATGTAACTCCGGAAGCAATCAAACTATTTTTGTTTCAATTCTCAGTGACAGGAGCTGCCCAGACGTGGCTGAATTCACTCTCCATAAACTCTATAGCAACATGGGATGAACTAGTTAAGCAATTTCATAACAAGTTCCATCCACCCAATAAAATTGCACAACAAATTGATGAGATTTTGAGCTTTAAACAGAGACCGATGGAGACTTTGCATGAAACATAGGAGCATTTTAAAGGGATGCTAGTCATATGTCCACACCATGGTATTCCAGATCTAATGTTGGGGTAGCGGTTCTACATGGGATTGTCAGATAGCGTAAAGAACATTGTTGATGCTTCAGTAGGTGGGGCATTCTTGAGCTAAACATAGAGAGAGGGCCAGAGTCTGCTTG
The DNA here is from genome assembly GCA_026770625.1 of Nicotiana glauca. Taxonomy (NCBI): domain Eukaryota; kingdom Viridiplantae; phylum Streptophyta; class Magnoliopsida; order Solanales; family Solanaceae; genus Nicotiana; species Nicotiana glauca. The sequence goes on from MU685635.1 coordinate 152,228, forward strand.
ACAAGATGACACATAACTCGGGCTGGTAACCAGAGGTGCACCCATCACTCCAGTGGTGCACTCAGTGCCTTTAGATCCACCAAATTCTATGGCTGAAAATATGGCTACCTTATTGACACAGATGAGTATACTTACCAAGAAGGTGGAAGAGTCAGGGCAGAAACAACAGGTACATATTGTTGATACTACCAATAGGGGCTTGTGCGCATCGTGCATTAGTCAGCCAGTTGGTAATCAGTAGAATGCAGAACACGATCATCATCACTACCCTGAAGACTTGAACTATGTGTCTAGGTGGCCAGAGACAGGCTAGTCAGAATTGGGGTCAACAAAATTAGCAATACAAGCCACCATAGCCACAGTTCAACACCGGGAACATGGGAGGTATGAGATACCCCAACAATATGACACCTTACCCACGACCATAGGGATACAACAATCAGAGTCAGCAGCAAGGGTATCACCCACCTCAGCAGCAACATGGTGGAAGGCAGGATGATGGGTTTGCTAGACTTGAAGCAATGATGCAATAGGTTATTGGCTCTAATGCTAAAATTAATGAGAGAGTCGATGCCCGTAATGCAGCAATCAAAAATATTGAAGTACAGGTGGGCCAGATTTTGATGTCTCTGAACAATCGTCCTCATGGGACACTACCTGCAGACACCCAGATAAATTCAAAAGATCAGGGACCAAAGCAGCTAATGGCGGTGAGTCTACGTAATGGCAGAGATCTGGATGTAGAGCAAGAGAGGGCTCGAGAAGCTAGACAGTCTGAGACACTCATACCAGTGCCCATCAAGCTGGATGAATCAACGAAACTGACAGAGGTGACAGTTTAGCCTGCTCAAGAAGAAAATAGCATTTAGAATGAGACCGAGAAAGAAGCTGAAATAGTCCAAGAGCCAATAGTTGATGTAGCAGCTGAGAAAGATCAGTCACAAGTGATTGGGAAGAAGAGACCCCCTGCACCTGTGATGACCCGCCCCGTTTCCCCCCATATTATGTTGTTCTATACTTCAATATCAGTAATTAAATGAATCAGATAGAAATGAGTTGGTTTTAGTTGGAAATGAGACACTTAGCCTCTTAGAAGAAAGCTTGTTTTAGAAAAGTCAACTGGAAGTTGACTATGTGGTTAGAGGGCTCGGATGTGAATTCCAGTGGTTC
>MU685637.1:5311-23779 GCA_026770625.1 Nicotiana glauca
ATTTGCATTTTCTAATTTTATAAAATTGAGATTAAAATTTAAAAATTACTCTAATTAAACTCTAAAAATTATTTTACTAACCATTTTGCAGTAATTTTAATTAAAACACTCAAAGCAAAAATGAACTATTTTTACGATTTTTTTTCTATTTGTTTTTCCCAAAAATGCATTAATACTAAAAAGGGGTAAAAACTAAAAATCTTAATGTATACGCATTTTTTGTATTTTTTTAAATGAGAGTTATTTTGTGACCAATTAATAAAAGATTGCAACAAAATTCTTAAAATTGTAAAATCATTTTATTTGATATTTTTGGAATAATTTGCTTAGGGTAAAAATCACGTGCTCACAACTACAATATCTCAAGCTTCTATAATACTATCCCCAAACCCGAAAACTCACGGGAACACAAGCTGAGAGAAATATAGTAAAATGCTTTAACTCCGGAATGTCTACATCAACAGTATGATAGAAGGTCTAATACTACAAAATAGAAAAAAGATGGCGATTCTTCAATCTGCGAACGTGGCAGAAGTACGTCGAAGTCTCCAAAGCTCTCCTTGACTCAAGGATGCTAAGCCTGTGCTGTACTACCTGGATACGTACATGAAAAATATGCACATAAAGGGCATGAGCACACCATAGCGATACTCAGTAAGTGCCAAGCCTAACCTCAGTTGGGTCGTGACAAGGAAATTCGGGGTCCTACTAAGGTAAATATATATAAAATGACAAGATAGGGAAATAAACAGTAAAATTGAGAGTCGATAATAAAGATCTACACTGTATAATAATAGTGCAATAACAAAAATAGAGATAAAGGCAAACTACAAGGAAATACCCCTCACAGCAAGATAAATAATCAGGATCTCTTGGTATCCTCAATATACATTCTAGGGATCTCTTGGTATCCTCAATACTTATACCAGGGATCCCTTGGTATCTCGAGGATCTCTAGGTATCCTCAATACATGTGCCAGGGATCTCTTCGTATCCCGCACCTCAATCCAGATCATAATTATGCACAGGGGATCTCCCGGGATGCCGTCCCGTAGTCCCAATTTAAAACATACAATAACAGCTCAAGGACAACAAAATAAATACAAAGTCCGTAATAAGTAACCAGTAAATTCTAGCCTGACATGCTTCACGTAATGCAATTAAGGCGGTTTAAATAAATAGGCAATTAATTCAATTAAGCATGCTCTTCTAAACTAACACAAGTTATGTTTGGAAGTAGAATAAAACAAGTAAGAAAGTACTCAGTTTAAATACTTAAAGTAAATACGGATTTCCAACAATTAGCTGAAGTACGTGCTTGTCACCTCATGTACAAGGCATTAAATTACCAAATATAATATTCTAAGGGGAAAGGTCCCCCACACAAGTTTAGACAAGCCGTTTACCTCAAACCGGCTCAAAATCAACTAAAAACCACGTATTTGCCACAAGTATATAACTCCAAATGCCCCAAATCTATTCAATTCAATTGCATCTTGTGAATAACGAATCAAGCAACTGATTCTACAATTTAATTCAAAGCTAATATGGAAAATTATGTAAAATAACCAAAATGCCCCTCAGGCCAACGTCTCGGACTCGGCTGAACTTTATATTTTCAAAAACCTCGTACTCTCACAAGTCTATACATAACAAGAAATATAAAATCGAAGTCTAAATGAGCCCTCAACTCCTCAATTAAAGGTCTAAAAACCTTTTCCCCCAATTCCTACCAAACTTCTGAAATCAAATGATGAAATGAACTAAAGATTCATGAAATATAACTAGAAAGGGTTAAAGAATCATTACCTAAATATATCCTTTTGAAATCCCTCTCAAAATCGCCCTCTCCCAAGCACCAATTCATTTTTTCAACTTTTGAAACCAAACCCTCGAAATTTTATATTTCTGTCCAGCTATTTCCGCATCTGCAATGCGGTCCCGCTTCTACGGACCAAAATATCACACATGCTACATTCATTAAAGAGCCCAGGAGCCGCATCTGCGGTTCTTCTTTCGCTAATGCGACATCGCTTCTTCAATGAAACTTCCGCATGTGCGGAACCTGAAGGAATGACCCAAAGCCGCTTCTGCGGCCCTTTAGCCACTTCTGGGGAGCCGCATCTACGGTTCCCAAGCTACAGATGCGAAAATACCAGAAGCAGCAATACTACAGCTGCTGCAACACTTCTTCAACCTTCCTATCAACCATCTGAAATCATCCTGAGGCCCCGGGGACCTCAACCAAAAGCACCAATAACACCTAATACCTCATTCAAACTTCTATCGTTCTTTAAACCACCTAAAACAACATCAAAAACTCGAATTAATCAAGTATTTAAGCCTAAGAAATCCAAATTTCCTCAAAATACACTTTCGATAAAAAACATAACAAAACCACGTTCGAATGACCTGAAATTTTGCACACACGTCACATTCAACACTAAGGAGCTACTCTAACTTGTGAAATTCCATTCCGACCCTCGGATCAAAATCGCACTATCGAATCGAAAACTTTAAAAATTCAACTTTCGGCATTTCAAGCCTAAATTAGCTACAGACCTCCAAAACACAATCCGACCATGCCCCTAAACCCGAAATTACCTAACGGAGCTAACGGAACCATCTGATTTCCATTCTGAGGCCGTTCTTACACTGTTCTGACTACGGTCAATTTTCCAACACTTAAGCTCTCATTTTGGAACTAAGTGTCCTAAAATTCTGCAAAACTCAAAACCGAGCATCTCGCCAAATCAAAATAGCAGAAATAGACTTGGGGAAGCAGTTAATAGGGGATCGGGGGTTCCAAAAATGAACCTGCAGGTCATTACATCCTCCCATCTTAAACATTTATTCATCCTCGAACGAGCACAAAGACGTACCTGAAGTAGTGAAAAGATGAGGGTACTGGCTGCGCATATCCTGTGAGGTTTTGGTCGTATTGATTGTTTCAGAAGTGAAAGGGTAGTTCAATTATTTATGGGCTAGACTGGATTGGGTAATTTTAGCTATGTTGTGTTATCGGACCTATATGAGATAGGGTGATGTGGGATCACCCGGGTATATGCTTGGTATGGTCATTCAACTATTGGTTGGCTTCTAGTAGAACTCTGAGTACGCTCACAGATGAGCGTTTGTTTAAGTTGGGGAGGATGTGACGACCCGACCCGACCCATCATCTCATGAGTTACCACTCTGTTTTCCCCATTTTATACTTCTTCGTGTTTCATTATCAGTGTTTGGTGTGTTAGAGTTGATTTGGATTGGTTTTGGTAGAAAATGAGACATTTAGTCTCTTTAAGGAATGCTTGTCTTGGAAAATTCTACCAGACGTTGACTTATGAGTTAGAGGGCTCGAATGGGATTTTCGGTGATTTGGATAGCTTCGGGAAGTAATTTGTGACTGAGAAGTGCGATCAGAATTGATTTTGGAGGTCCGGTGTAGAACTAGGCTTGAATCGGCGAAGTAAGTATTTTGGCGAAGTGCGGTTGATAGGTGAGATTTTGACCCGAGGGTCGGAATGGAATTTCGAGAGTTGCAATAGCTTCGTTAGGTGATTTGGGATGTGTGTGCAAAATTTTAGTTTAATCAGAGGTGTTTAGGTCGGGTTTTTGATCGAATACGAGTTTCAAAAGTTTTGGTTCAACTTAGGCTTTGATTTGAGGAAATTTGATGATTTTGATGTTAACTATAGTGTTTTGACGATTCGAGCATGTTTGAGTAAGGTATTGGGTCAAATCTGTGTTTTTGGTTGAGGTCCCGGGGGCCTCAGGGTGTTTTCGGATGGCCAACGGGGTGAAAATTGGACTTGAGAGATTACTGAACTTATCTGGCACCTAGTGTTTCGCACCTGCGGTTTCGGGACCGCAGGTGCGGTCTCGCGGAAGCGGTCAATGGGGGGCGCAGAAGCAGAAGTGGGGCTCAGGGCAGGTTCTGCATAAGCGGAAGCCTGGCAGTTGAAGCGGTTCCACTAGAGCGGATATTTAGCCGCAGAAGCGGTCTTGGATTTTTAAAAGGTAACCGCATGAGTGGTAAAAAGAATGCAAAAGCAAAAATGTCTGGACAGAACCATTTAATTTAACCTTCACAAATTTTTGAAAGAACACAAAATTTGCACTTCGGACTAAGAGGATTTTTGGTGATTTTGAAGAGGTTTCGAGGGATTTAATCAGGTATGGATTCTTGGACTTAGAATACGTTATTATGGTGTAAAATCATGGATTAACCCTGAAAACCCAAGGAATTAAAGGTTAAAAAAATAGAGGTTAGGGCTTGAAACTTAAGAGAGTTAAACTAGGGATTTGAGAGGACAAATGGACCCTGATTCTTGTGAATTTGATATGTATAGACTCGTGGCGAGATAAGGAACATTTGGGTATAAAAATTTCGGACTTTCGAGAAGTGGGTCCGGGGCTCGGGTTTTGCTAGTTTCGAGATTTTTGCTATTTCTCGATTGTTCTCGATTGGGTATTGTTCCCTTGGCATATTGTGATGTATTCGCTCTGATTTTGGTTAGATACGACGCGCGTGGAGGCCGATTTGAGGGGCAAAGGCGTCGCGAGCTAAAGATTTCTCGGTTCAAAATGAGTAATACTTTTAAATGATATCTTGAGGGTTTGAAACCCCGGATTTGCACATCACAGTGCTGTATTGAAGTGACTTGCACGCCGGATCTGAGCGTGGGGTAGAGCACCATTGGGGATTGTGATTTGGTCCGTCCCGGTTGTTGATTTTTATCGCGTATTTTACAGAAACTACTTGTTATCATCATAATTTGGGCTGATTTCCATGTTTGGGCTTCGTGCCAACTATGTGAATCCTTTGGGGATAGATATTACTGTTTTAGCATATCTTGCATATCATTTGGTTTCAGTCCAAGGTTTTAAATACTGTTTTGCAAACTCAGCCATACTTCTAAGTTTTGAAGACTCAAATGATATTTTAAATGGTATTTCGGACTGAGAACTACTGTTTTACAAATGCCCAAGGGGCTTATCTTGATTTTTGGACTGAGCATGGATCGGGTTGTGCGCCGCAGCAGTGATTTTGAAACAGTGGTAACAATGACAGTGTATGATGTGACTTGAAACAGTGGTAACAATGACTCTGTATCATGTGACTTGAAACAATAGTTACAATGACACTGTATGATGTAAGTTGGTCAGGTAACAATGACTGACCGGTCAAGGTAACAATGGCTGACCAGGAATTAATTGATGCCACAAGATGGCTTGATATTGCGCTTGGGCTGTAGGATCCCCTTTGGAGTCTGTACACACCCCCAGTGAGCGCTGTCAACGATAAATAAATATGGATGGCTCGGGCTGCACGCCGCAGTGGGTACTGGAATGTACCATCATATGCATTGCATTGCATTGCATTGGTTACTAGTTATTTTACGTGTCATGTCATTCAGCACTCTCATTTCATTGGCATCCATGCTACTTCTTGCACTGTTTACCTGATACCCTGGTGTTATTTGTTGATGGAGTGCTGTGCCCGAGGGGCTGACTTACGTGCTAACTTGCACTATCTGTTTTGTATTCTTTTGCTTAACTATTGAAAAGAGATATTTTCAAAAGAGGTTTAAACTGAGCCAAGACATTTTCCAAAGATATCATAGTTTCACTGATTTCTAAAGGAGTTCTACACTGTTTCTATACATCATGATGATATGTTATACGTGTTTTCTTGCTACTCAGTTATTATTTAATTTTATTACTCACTGAGTTGGAGTACTCACTTTACTCCTTGTACCTCGCGTGCAGATGCAGGTACTAGTTTACCTGGTAGCGGGTTTATGTTGGTTGAGGATTTTGCTATTGTAGCTGAGCAAGGTGGCCGCAAGCATTCGCAGCACCGGACTTTGTCTTTTGATTCCAAATTTTAGTTTGTATATTATTGGCCCTGTAGTTGTGCCCACACTTCTTTAGATGCTCGTGACTTGTGACACCCCGATTTCGGGCCAATTCGGGATTGGTTCTCTGTTTTATCACTTTTATTCCACATTATGATTTGATTATCTATGATTCAGACTTATTCATGCTAAGTAACTATTAAAAAGGGGAATCATTGTTCTATTGGCAGGCCTTGTCCTCACGAGAGGCGCCATCATGACCGGGTTTGGGAATTGGGTCGTGTCATTTATCTAGAACTGACCCTGCTACCTAAGAATTTATGAGCTTCTATTCAAATCTGAACCATGACCTTACACATGCAATTTTCAGTCTTACACAACATACCGCATAAACCGTACCATACGAGGAAAACATAAAAACTTTATCTCCCTTCCGAGTCACAGACATCTACGCACTCAACTAGTCAAGAACTGTCCAGTGGTCCCACCTAGAAGAAAAATCAATATACATCCCATGCTCCGCATGCCCATAGAAAATATACATCTCAAAACCACAGTAAAACCCATCAAGAACTCTCCGAGTTCCTTTTGCACAAATCAGACCTGCCATGACTAAATCCTTCTAACTCGATCAAGCTACGCAATCCATTAAAACCTGAGAGCATTGCCGCGAAATACCTGTAGGAACTCATTACCTCGATCACCCACAAGGAACAAATCATATCCTTACCATACCGGTCCGGTCTACTACCAAATTATCCCATCTATCTAAATTTCCTTCTGATTCATCTTCAACTTGATATTTCCTTTTTGTTGTAGCGCCACAACGATCAACTCTGACTTACCACATGGAACGAAGCATAAAGCCACACCGTCTAAGGCTCATACGTCGCTGAATACTCTCTCAAATATTTCCCGAATCACCACATTTCAGAATACTTTACTCTGAAAAACTTTCTGCGAATCTAAATTTGTTACCTTTCCTTTCCTGATACTGTTACATAGAATACCATAATTAACATAGAATTACCATAAGTCTTGACCTCTTCCAATGAAAACTCAGTCTCTAACCACACATACAACTTTAAAGTATCTGATTGTTCCCTGTAGAATCTTGAAAAATTTGAACCATTCTCAAGAGTCATTCACTCTATTCAACTGCAATTTACATTGCCTAACGAATAGAACCACCCGTGCTTCATTGGCAATCTAACACCGCGGAATGAAATTCCCATCCAGATACGACCAAGCAACTTCCTACTCAATATACTGAGCATTATTTACCAACATAGCACATGACTGTGCAATTCGCAAATCAATAGCAAACTCCCTCACTTGGCTTGAAACCATATATAAAAACACACCCAATAACTTATAACACATATACTCTATTGTTTCCATTATATCATAGTGAGATTAAACTCAATCCTTCATAAGCTTGTGAAAACAGACCATCTGGTGCTTAAATCTTCGGCAAAGCTCGCACTCATTCTCGAAATAGTTAAGCCCACTCTCTTAAGCGACCCAAAATTCAAATTTCAACACTTACATTTCACTTGCACATGGGATTTTATAACAGTCACATAAGGGTCACACAACCCCAGAATTTCTCGTAGGAGATACCCAAGCTGCTTTGACTTCAATTAACATTTTTGTATACATTCCACCGTTATAAGTTGTATGCAGTCACTTAGTCTTCCTGAGTCTAAACTCACCCCAACATAAAATTTTACTTCACTCTTAACTGGGAAACAAGAAAAGATCCTTCATATGCCCATAACTCGGGGCCATACCTCAAATCAATATGGAATTCCAACACCTAATAGTTTCTCTATCTTTCATCAGGCCTTTCCCGTCACTGCCACGTGATATAGATACATCTTGTAGTACTAACATACTCATCTCATAGCCACGGCCATCACTTCCACTAACAGGGACACTACCGAACACATAAGGTTCAAAATACTTGTTCACACAATCAGCACCTTAGTGCTCAGGCCATAGGCAAAGATTCGGCCTCAAGTACTCCAGAATGGCTCAACATAAACTCACAGAGATCACATCTCACCCCTCGATTGGGGAATCACAACCCATCAAGGCACATCTAATACAAAGTGCTCATGCACGCATACGAACGCGTGGAAGGAATTTCAAGAGTTACTTTTCAAGCTGAATCTAGGATGTACGATAAGAATTCAAGAATGTAAAGTTTTCCTAAAGGTTCCACAGCCTCTCGAGGATAAATAAAGATGTCTCCGTACCAATCTGCAAAACTCTACTAAACCTGCTCATGGCTCATGGGACCTATGTAAAATAGGCTCTGATACCAACTTGTCATGATCCAAACCCCAATCTAATCATGGTGGAGCCTCTCGTGAAGACAAGGCCAGCCAACCAACCCAATTCGCCTTTTTAGAAATAGTTAACATTTATAAGCAGTTTTAGCATAATTAAATAACCACAGTCTAACAAAAGATTTCTTTATTAAATGCGGAATAAAACCCAAACACAGCCCAAACCGGGGTGTCACAAGTCACGAGCATCTATAGAGTATAAATACAACCACAAGCTCGAATTTATAAACAAGACTGATGAAAGAAATGGGAGACGAGCGGTGCTACGAATGCTGGCAGCCACCTTGCTAAACTCCGATGACTCAGCCTCCGATCCGCTCAAAACCCGCTATTGGGTGAACACATACATGCATTTGCATATTGGGTGCAGGGAGTAATGTGAGTACTCTAACCCAGTAAGTAATAAGAGTAAATAAATACTGAGTAGTAGGAAACAATCAATCCTCATTTTTTTACATTAGGCTAAATAAGCACAACAGGCTTTCAAATCATAATATGAGTCAATCGTCTCATTTTAAATTCAACTTTTTGGTAAAAATCATTTAAAATACCTTCCAACAATTTCAGTAGGGGTTCAATACCATTTGTAATAAAAGAGATGAAACCTATAATTTGACCCTCGGGCAAATAATAGTTAGTAAAACAGCCCCTCGGGCAAAACCACAATCATAAACAGCTCATAACATGAAAATCTTAGTGGAAATAACCAATGCCAAATCAGTGATAAAATTTTGAACATCTCATAAACCCTAGTCTAAATAAAGTTATTTTAAAACATTTATTCAACATTTCGACAGAGGATAAATATAAAGATGAGTGAAATCAGTCACTAAATCAATATATTCAATAGAAACTCACTTTAAAGAGGAGTGAAATCAACAAGTTCATAAACAGGCCTCTCAAGTAAGGCATCACTCATGTGCATGTATATCTAACGCCCCTCGGGCCTGCCTTTCTGTCACTTGTGACTCATTTCTTACCAATCAATAATCGCACTCAGCATTCACGCTACCATATATTAATTGCTGCGATGTACAACCCGATCCATATATCACTGCAGCGTGCAGCGTGCAGCCTGATTTATATATCTCATCGACAACGCTCACTGGGGTGCACAGACTCTGGGAAGGGCTGCTACAGCCGAAGCATTATATCGCTGCAGCGTGTAGCTCAATCCAAAATATTGCTGCGGCATGCAGCCCGATCCATATAAGTATCACTACGGCGTGGAGCCCAATCCGTATGTATATGTATATATATATATATATATATATATATATTGTTGTGGTGCGTGCAGCCTGATTTATATATCTCATCGACAACGCTCACTGGGGTGTACAGACTTTGGGAAGGGCTCCTACAGCCCAAGCATTATATCGCTGCAGCGTGTAGCTCGATCCAAAATATCGCTGCGGCGTGCAGCCCGATCCATATAAGTATCACTGCGGCGTGGAGCCCGATCCGTATATGTGTGTGTATATATATATATATATATTGTTGTGGTGTGTAACCCAATCCATAAATATATAATCCTCACTGCTAAGCCCTCGGCTTTCTCATTCATTAACCTTGCCATCAGACTCTCAGTCTATATAAGTCATCAATCTCACAATCAGACCCTCGGTCTATCACTAAAATAGGGAACTTAGCCCAAAACAGTTACCACATTTTTAAGAATATAGTGATAAAGTAACATTTGAGTGATAAACAGGTAAAACGTGACTGAGGATATGCTTTCAAACAAATAGAGTGAGGACAGATAGTAAAAATACCCCTAAGGATCTTAACAAGTCGGCAAAAGGCCCCAAACATGGCATACATCCCAAATATAATAACATCAAACAATTAACTTTCAAATATGCATTAAAAATAATCATTCGGGATGGATTAGGTCACAATCCCAAGCGCTGGTCTACCCCACGCTCGTCATCTAATGTGTAAGTCACCTCAAAGTAATACAGCACTGCGTAATCTGGGGTTTCAAACCCTTAGGACAGTATTTACAATCATTACTTACATCAGAACGGCAAATTCTCTAGCTCGCGATGCCTTTACCCCTTAAATTGGCCTCCACGCGCGTTGAATCTGTCCAAAATCTGAGCGAATACAGCACCATATGTTAAGGGAACAAAGCCCAAGCAAAAAATATAAATAACGAGCACAAATCCCGAAATTACCAAAACCCGAGCTCCGGGCCCACTTCTCAAAACTCAAAAATTTTCACATCAACGGGTTCCTTATCTTTCCACAATTCTATACATATCATAAGTTCTCAAATCCGACCTCAAATAGCCCCTCAAATCCCTATTTAAAATCTCAAAATTCGAAGCCCTAACTCTACAATTTTTAGTTAAATTTCCATGAATTTCTAGGTTAATTTCTCAATATAATCACATTTTTGGTTCATAGAACTTACCTCTAATCACTTCTCCTTAAATCCCTCTTTAATCTCCACCGAGAAGCTCTCAAAATGATCAACCATGGAGGAAAAATGACCCAAAATTGCGGATGAAGTGACTTAAAACATTCTTTCTAGCACTAACCATTACTTCATCGCGATCGCGAAGCGCAATTCACTAGGCACTCCACCTAACTCTACGCGAACACAGTGAGGCCCACGCGAATGCAATACTCAAAACTGCAAAACTACGTGAACGCGGATAAATCCACACGAACGCGATGAACAAAGATCCCCCGACCCCAAATTCCTGTACGCGATCGTGATTGCACTCACACGAACGCGATACATCACATTCCAGCTTTCCGCGAATGCGAAGACCCTATCGCGAACGAGAAGGCTAAATTCCTGTCATTCCTCAATCCATCTATGCAATTGCGATGTACCCCACGCGATCGTGAAAGCTTAATTTCTGCAACACCTGAACACAAAAATTTGCAACTTCAAAATAGAAAATATGGTCCGATTGACCACCCAAAACGCACCCTAGGCCCTCGGACTTCAACCAAACATACCAACATAAACCATAACGTCATTCAAACTTGTTCCAATCATCAAAACTCCTCAAACAACATCAAATTACTCAAAACTCATCGAATTCAAGCTTAAGTTTCCTAAAACTTCCGAAATACACTTTCGATCAAAAACCCAACCAAACGACGTTCGAATTACCTATTTGCACAAACACCCCAAATGACATAACGAAGCTACAACAACTCTTGAAATTCCATTCTGACCCTTGGATCAAAATCTCACTTATCAACCAGAATTTGCTAAAATACTAACTTCATCAATTCGAGCCTCATTATACACCGGATCTCCAAACCAATTCCTATCACACTCCTAAGTCATAAATCACCTAACGAAGCTAACCAAATCATAAAAATTCCTATCCGAGCTCATATACAAATAAGTCAACTCTTGCTCAAACCTTTCAAATTCAAAGCTTTCAACTGAAACTATTCTTTCAAATTCATATTGATTTTCGTAAAAACAAAAACCAACGATCTACATCAGTCATAATACATTACACGGAGCAAATCATGCCCAAGAACTGGCAACCAAGGTGCAAAAGCTCAAAACGACCGGTCGGGTCGTTACATTAGACAAGGAACTTACCTTGAACCGGCTCAAAATAAACTAGAAACCACGCTTTTGCCATGAGTATCCAACTCCAAATGGTATAAACCTATTCAATTCAATTGTATATCGTAAATAACGTCTCAAGCAACTGATTCTATGGTTTAATTCAAAGCTAATACGTAAAATTATGTAAAATAACCAAAATGCCCCTCAGGCAAACATCTCGGACTAAGGTAAAATTTACATTTTCAGAAATCTCGTACTCTCACGAGTCTATAGATATTAAGAAAACAAAAATCGGAGTTCAAACTGGCCCTCAACTCCTCAATTAAAAGTCTAAGAACTTTTTTCCCCAATTTCTAACAAAATTCTGAAAAATAATGAAATTAGCTAAATATTTATGGAATATAACTAGAAAGGGTTAAATAATCGTTACCCAGAGATCTCCTCTTCAAATCCCTCTCAAAATTGCCCTCTCCCGAGCTCCAATTCCATTTTTCAACTTTTGAAACCAAACCCTCGAAATTTCATATTTCTGCCCAGCTATTTTTGCGTCTGCAGTCATGGGACCGCATCTGTTGTACCTCTTATGTGGACCAAAATGTCACATATGCTACTTTCATTAAAGACCTCAGGAGCTGCATCCGCGGTTCTTCTTTCATAGACGCGACACTGCTTTTACGGTGAAACTTTTGCATCTGCGAAAGCTGAAGGAATGATCTAAAGCCTCTTATGTGGCCCTTTAGCTGCTTCTGCAGCGTTGCATATGCAGTTCCCAAGCCGCAGATTCAAAAATACCAGAAGCAACAATACTACAGCTGCTGCAACACTTCTTTAACCTTCCCGTAGACCATCTGAAATCATCCCGAGGCCCCCGAAACCTCAACCAAAAGCACCAATAACACCGAAAATCTCATTCGAACTTATAACATTCCTTAAACCACCTAAAAAACATCAGAAACACGAATTAATCAAGGATTTAAGCCTAAGAACTCCAAATTTCCTCAAAATACACTTTCGATAAAAAACCTAACCAAACCACGTCCAAATGACCAAAAAGTTTGCACACACATCACATTTAACACTACGGAGCTACTCCAACTTCTAAAATTCCATTCCGATCCTCAGATCAAAATCTCACTATCGAATCGGAATATTTAAAAATTCAACTTTCGGTATTTCAAGCCTAAATTAGCTACGGACTTCCAAAATACAATCCGACCACGCCCCTAAACCTAAAATCACCTAGCGGAGCTAACGAAACCATAAGATTTCTATTCTGAGGCCGTCCTCACACTGTTCCGACTACGGTCGATTTTTCAACACTTAAGCTCTCATTTAGGGGCTAAGTGTCCCAAAACTCTCCGAAACTCAAAATCAAACATCCCGATAAATCAAAATAGCAGGAATAGACTTGGGGAATCAGTTAATAGGGGATCGGGGTATAAATTCCAAAAATGTCCGGCCGGGTGATTCTATTCGGCTACCAGATGTAAATAGTTTCTTGCACAGACTAAAAGTGATAATAGTACTTGATTATTCATTTGCCTCAATAATATGCCTAGAAGTTATTTTGGCTGCTCTATTTTTTTCTTCCAAATTTTAACTTTTCTTTTTGGAAAAATCAATCGAAATTTATATATATATATATATATATATATATATATATATATATATATATATATATATATATATATATATATATATATANTTATTCTCTTTTAGGCCAAATTCGTAAAATATTTGGTTGGAATTTTATTATTTTAAAATCTTTTAGCCAAAATATGGAGTTCCAAGAACGTATTTTAATGTATTTTTTTCCTTAGATGCAATGAGTATATATTTTAACGGTTATTCCTTCTTTTTCTGACCAAATACTTAAAAATAACTTTTTAAAAATATTATTATCTTTATACAAATAAAAGATTATAGTCAAAATATTGTGGTTCTAAGTTTTTTATAACAAATTTGGCATGAAAAAAATATTTTAAATAATTGGTGGATTTAAAAGGATAAAAATTTATATTTCATGGTAAAAAGAATACCATATGGACAAAAAAATATTTAATAATTAGTGTACTTAAAAGGGTAAAATTTATATTTCATTGTAAAAAATATATATACCACATGGACAAAAAAATTATGTGGTAGTATGTGTGTCACACTCTCATAGATTGTCAGCATCCAGAGGATTGAGGCTATCAAAACGGTTCAGAGGAATATTAAGACCACGTAAAATTTAAGATAAAACTAAATAAACATTGTCAAAGTTCAGGTCCCGAACTATTCTGCCAGTTTTAATTTGGTAAGCATAAGATTTCCCCAAAGTTATTCCATTCCAGTAATTATTTAATTCTACATATTGCATTTTCATCTATATCTACTAATGAGATTAAGAGCATGTTTGGAAAGTCATCTTAGAAATGGATTTGGGTGTAGTATATTTGTTTGACCAAGTAATTACTTGGTCATCGTGAAATTGAACGTAATTGGAAGGGTATAATTACACTCTCAAATTCTTAAGAGGAAGGTGAGAATTGATGGTAATTATAGTGTGCAATCACAATGTTGCTTTTTAGTTTCTTTCCTTTTTGTTTTTATTTTAATTTATTTTTTATAACTTTTTATTTCTATTTTTTTTTATTTTTTACTTTTTAATTTCTTTTAAAAGTTTAAAATATATTTTTCTTTATACATTATTTATTTTTTATTTCTCTACCTTTACTTCTTGTGATACCATGTAATTACCTATATATTTTTTATTTTTTATTTTATTATTCTATTTTATTGAAACTACACTTCCTAATATTAGAAATAATGAGTCATTAACAAACCTGACATATAATGAGTGATGCAATTAAACTGGAGTTTCGTTGTTGAATGTGGTTATAAACTTATTATGTTTCCTAATCTTAAGTTTTAGTGGAACTTACTATTATTATGTTGGAATATAACATATGTTAAACTTTTTTTGATTTAAAATTGTGTTATATTCATGGTTCCAATTTACTTGTTTTAGTAGTATTGTCTCGCATTGCATGTTGTTCATTTTTTAGTTAGAATTGATATATTAGTTTTTGTCATAATAATGTTATTACATTATATTTATAAATAATAATTTATTTTATCAAACATGAATTTCATGATGTTCTTACAAAATGTAATTTTTTAGTTTTAGTAAGTATCTATATAAATTTGAAATATATATATATATATATATATATAAATTTTATATATTTTTCGGCTATTATTTTACTGTGGCTATACGATGTCCTTTTCTCATTGTAAATGGGCATAGAATGAGTTATTTTCAAGGTCAAAATTTAAGAAGACATTATCTAAAAATGAGTAATTAAACTGGTAATTTGCGTTATCCGATAAAAGAATCAAAAACATTTTTCTTCAAAGCAAAAGATTTGTTTCATGAATAAGAGTATAGTAAGACCGCTAGTTTTTGAACATATTGTGTCAGTGAGACTAAAGGTACTCCACTTTAGAATATATACTTGTGATGACCCGACCGATCATCTTAAGAATTAACGCCTCGATCTCCTTTTAACTACTTTCCTCAAGTTTATTTCTGTTATTTTGTTTTGCCGGGATGTTTGGTTTTAAGTTATGGAGTGTTTTGGGATACTTAGTCCCTAAATGAGAGCTTCAGTATTGGAAAGTTTAGCATAGTCGAAAAGGTGTCAAGACGGCCTCGGAATGGAAATCCGATGGTTTCGTTAGCCCCGTTGGTTGAATACGGCCTTGGAATGATATGTTGCCGGGGCCACTCAGCCTATTTCTATTGCTCTGTATTGTATGGCTCCTCCTAAGTTGAAGGAGTTGAAGGATCAGTTATAGGAATTGCTTGATAAGGGTTATATTCGGCCTAGTGTATCGCCTTGGGGTGCTTTTGTCTTGTTTGTGAAGAAAAAAGATGGTTCTATGCGTATGTGTATTGGTTATCGCCAGTTGAGAAAGGTTACAGTGAAGAACTGCTATCCTTTGCCTCGTATTGATGATCTGCTTGACCAGCTTTAGGGCGCACGGGTGTTTTCTAAGATTGAATTATGCTAAGGTTACAATCAGTTGAAGATTCGGGAGCAAGATATCCCGAAGACTGCTTTCAGGACGCGGTATGGTCATTACGAGTTCCTTGTTATGTCATTTTGGCCGACCAATGCCTCAGCAGTCTTTATGAATTTGATTCACAGTATGTTTCGGCCATATCTTGACTCGTTCTTCATTATCTTTATTGATGCTATTCTGGTGTATTCCCGGAGCTTGGAAGATCATGAGAAGTACCTGAGAAGAAGTTATATGCTAAGTTCTCAAATGTGTGTTTTGGTTGGATTCAGTGGCATTCTTAGGTCACTGATATTGTGTAAGGGTTTTCAGGTGGATACGAAGAAGATAGAGGCCGTGCAGAGTTGGCCCAGACCATCCTCAGCTACAGAGATCCGCAGTTTCCTTGGTTTGGTGGGTTACTATGTCATTTTGCAGAGGGGTTTTCAATGACTGCAGCCCCTATGAACAAACTGATCCCGAAGGGTGCTCCGTTCCAGTAGACGGAAGAGTGTGAGGCTAGCTTTCAGAAGCTCAAGACAGCTTTGACTAAAGCCTAGTTTTGATATTGCCTAAGGGTCTGGGGTCTCATACTGTCTATTGTGATGCCACGAGGATTGGGTTTTGAGTGGTATTGATTCAGGACGGCAGGGTGATTGCCTACGCATCTGAACAGTTGAAGGTACATGAGAAGAATTATCCTGTCCATGATCTTGAGTTAGCTTCTATTGTTCACGCCTTGGAGATCTGGCGTCATTATTTGTACGATTTGCCTTATGAGATTTATACTGATCACCGGAGCTTGCAACACTTGTTCAAAAAAAATGATTTAAATGTGCTCCAGATGAGATGGTTGGAGTTGCTGACGGATTATAACATCACTATTTTGTATCACCCAGGCAAGGCCAATTTGGTCGTCGATGCTTTGATTTTCCAGGCAGAGAGTTTGGAGAGTTTAGCTTATTTACCAGCATCGGATAGGCCCATGGTGATGGATGTTCAGGCCTTGGCCATCCAGTTTGTGAGGTTGGATCTTTCGGAGCCCAGTCGGGTTGTAGCTTGCATAGTTTCTCGATCTTCCTTATTTTATCATATTAGGGAGCGTCAGTATGATGACCTTCATTTTCTTGTCCTCAAGGACAAGGTTCAGCATGGTGATGCCAGGCTTCGGGAGTTGATTCTAGAGGAGGCCCACAGTTCGAGGTATTCTATTTATCCGGGTGTCGCAATGATTTACCAGGATTTGAGGCAGCACTATTGGTGGAGGTGGATGAAAAAGGACAAAGTTGGGTTTTGTAGATCTGTGCCTCAACTGTCAACAGGTGAAGTATGAGCACTAGTGACCGGGTAGTTGCTTTAGTAGATAGAGATTCCGGGGTGGAAGTGGGAGCGGATCGCCATAGACTTTGTAGTTCGACTCTCAGAGACTTTGATAAAGTTCAATGATGTATGTGTGATAGTGGATCGGTTGACCAAGTCCGCTCACTTTATTCCTGTGTGTACTACGTACTCTTCGGAGCGGTTGGCGGAGATGTATATCTGGGAGATTGTTCGTCTGCATGGTATTATAGTTTCTACCATTTCAGATAGAGGTAATCAGTTCACATCACAGTTTTGGATGGCCGTTCAGCATGATTTGTGTACTGGAGTAGAGTTGAGTACAACATTTCACCCTCAAGTGGATGGACAGTCCGAGCGAACTTTTTAGATTCTTTAGGATATGCTCCATGCGTGTGTGATTGAATTTGGAGGGTCTGGGGATGAGTTCTTGCCATTGGCGGAGTTTGCATACAACAACAATTATCAGTCTAGCATTTAGATGGCATCATATGAGGTTTTATATGGTAGGCGGTGTAGATTTTCGTAGCTAATTTAGGCTTGAAATGCCAGAAGTTGAATTTTTGAAGTTTCGTGGTTTGATAGTGAGATTTTGATCTGAGGGTCAGAATGGATTTTCAAAAGTTGGAATAGCTCTCTAGTGTTGAATGTGGCGTGTATGCAAAATTTCAGGTAATTCGGACAATGTTTGATAGACTTTTTGATCGAAAGTGTATTTTGAGACATTTGGAGTTTTTAAGGATTAGTAAAAGTTTGGATAGTGGTTTGTTACTTATTAGTGCCTTTGGTTGAGGTCCCGGGGGGGAGGGGGAAGGGCTTCGGTATTTCGGATGGTTGTCAGAATGATTTTGGAATTAGAGTTGTAGCCTCAGCTATTGTTCTGTCATAACCACACCTGCGAGTGTGGGACCGCAGGTGCGGTGCCGCAGAAGCGGCAAAGTGACTGCAGAAGAAGAAATGAGGGAGGTCAGCAGTTTCCGCATATGCGGGAGAATTCCCGCAGAAGCGGTACCGCACTTACGAGTCGGAGACCGCAGGTGCGGAAGTCGACCTTTAAGTGAAAATTTGCATTGCGACCTTGGCTCCATATAAGTGCGACCGCAGATGCAGAAATCACTGGGTAGAACATATAAATTCTTGCCTTCACGAAATTTAGCCATTTTTCATCTTTTTCGAAATGGGGAGAAGCTTGTAAAGCACTTTTCAAGAGAGATTTCAGAGGAGTTCTTTAGGGTAAGGTCTTTGGGTCGTAAACTCGTTATTGGAATGATTCTTATTAGTTTAAGTATGAAAAATTAAAGAAAATCAGTGGTGGGGGGGGGGG
>MU685637.1:24891-38655 GCA_026770625.1 Nicotiana glauca
GGATTGTCTTATTGGAGAACTATGAGTGATGATTTGAAGGACAAATTGAGGTCCGATTTTGGTACTTTTGATATGACTGAATTCATGAGAGTGAGAGGTTTCTGGAAATACAAATTTTACCGGATTGCGAGACATGGGCCCAAGATACATTTTAGTCATTTTACATAATTTCATGTATTAGCTTAGAATTTCATTGTAGAATCAGTTACTTGATGTGTTATATACAATGTGCAATTGAATTGAGTAGATTTGATCCATTTGGAGTCAGATACTCATGGCAAGAACGTGGTTTCGTGCTGATTATTGAACTGGTTCGATGTAAGTGGTTTGCCTAACCTTATGTAAGGGACTTTCTCCGTAGGATCTGATATATTTAATAATTGAATGCTTAGTACGTGAGGTGACGAGTACATACTTGAGTTAATTGTTGGAAATCCGATTTTACTTTAGGTATTTCAATTGAGTTCCTGTTTTTGTGTTTTATTCTGCTTGCAAATTTAGCCTATTGCTAGTTTTAAAAGCATGTTTAGTTGACTTAATTGCCTATTTGTTTAAACTGCCTAAATTGTATTACGTGAAGCATGTTAGATTAGAATTAACTGTATACTTTGTACGATATTGAGCATAATTGAGTATTCCTGTGTTGCTGCTGTGTGCTTTACTTTGGGACTACGAGACGACATCTCGGGAGATCTCCTGTACGTGTCTATGGATTTAACTGAGATGCGAGATACCAAGAGATCCCTTGCACGTATATTGAGGATACCAAGAGATCCCTAACATATATTGAGGATACCAAGAGATACTCCCGATATCAAGAGATACCTAGTATAGATTGAGGATACTAAGAGATCCTTGGGATACTAAGCGATCCTTGGGATACTACGAGATCACTGGTTATTATCTTTGTGTCTGTTTTAGCCTCTGTTTTGCTTATTACGTTCCTTGCTTTTTCGTATTAAATTCTTATTGTTAGCTATCAATAGCATTGCTTATCTTATTCTGTCATACTTATATTATTATATTATCTCATAAGGGCCCTAACCTTCTTCATCACTACCTGACCGAGGATAGGCTTGACACTTACTGAGTACCGCTATGGTGTATTCATGCCCTTTCTCTACATGTTTTTCATGTGCAGATCCAGGTAATGTGACTTAGTCCTATCACCCCTGAGGCGAGGCGACTGCTCTAGCGACTTCGAGGTATATTT
The DNA here is from genome assembly GCA_026770625.1 of Nicotiana glauca. Classification (NCBI taxonomy): domain Eukaryota; kingdom Viridiplantae; phylum Streptophyta; class Magnoliopsida; order Solanales; family Solanaceae; genus Nicotiana; species Nicotiana glauca. Next base: position 26,105 of record MU685637.1, read on the forward strand.
GCAGCGTCCGCAGACCAATGAGTCCCTTTCTATTCTTGCTTTTAGCATTAGCCCTTCTGTATTTTCTGTTCTTGTTAGACATTCCGGAGTTAGAGGTATGTAGTATTTCGTAGCTTGTGATTTGTGGGTTTCTGGGTCTTGGATTTATGTATTGGTTTGAGAGTTAAACACTTTGTATGCCGAGCGACACTTATAAACGCTATTTATTTTCTTTATTTCCGCTTTAAATTGTTTTACTTCCGCATATTTAGGCTTACCTATTCGTAGAGACTAGGTGCCGTCACGATGGTTTACGGAGGGCGAACCGGTATCGTGATAATGCTTAAGGGACTAAATATGCTTAGGATTATATTTGAGGGACCAAAATAAACCTACACTCAAAGATAAGGGATAATATTAATCAAAAACTCGTACGGTCATGAATTACCTTAGGGTTAACACTTTTTTCACCCTAATGTCAGATCTGTGACCAAATTAAGTTTTCTAGCTCTAACTTGAAATTACAGTTGTTGATGACTAATGATATATGGAGTAACATAGCAAAGAAAGAAAGATCAATAAAAAACATCGATATTCAAATGCATCTTTTTTATCAGCTTTGCAGCTGTTCCGCTTTATGGTGTTTTACTAATTACTCCTCGTAACATCCGTACAGCATTTTCGGTGTATAATAATAATATCTTGCATAATATCATTCAAGATTTATTTTTTATACACAGCTAGCTCTAGTGTAGCTATCTCTGTTAGGATATATACTATTAACCATGAGTTTTGTTTAGATATAGTATTTATTATGAAATAATTATTTATTTAATTTTAATAAAATTTTAAATAGATCATATATTAATCTGTGTCCTTTGCTTATATAGTAGATGATTTAATGTATAGAGTTTAGTTACATGGAAGATTAAATCATCAGTTCTTATAAGTATAAAGTTTTAGTTCAAAATCTAATGATGGAATGGCACAAACCATCAAGGATGAGTGTAGCACAAGATTAAATATAATTTATCTTGATTATGGGAATGGTTTAATTCCAACTTCTTGTGCTAGTACATTTTGTATGTATTGAACGGACCAGGTAGAGATAAGTATTTTATACTGACTGAATAAAATAAACTCTCTAGCCATTAAATGTACTTATACTCTTAATCTTGATATAATTATTATTAGTTGTGTATATTATTATTATTTGATTTATTAAAAGGCGAGTTTCTTTCGTGGGTCAATATGCCTGTAAATTGGATAATAATAATGTACATTGGCAAATGTATTCCCTCCGGTTCACAATAAATGATCAATTTGTCTTTTAATTTTGGTTCAAAATAAGTGTGCAGTTATGTAATCAAGAAAGAATTTAATTTAATAATGACAGTGAAAACCTAATTCTAGAGAGAGAAGCTCTGGAGAAAATATTTGCGACTAGAGAGAGAAACTCATTACAGCTCATCCAATGGCCACGCCGGCCGGTGGCCAGCCACCTTTTCCGGCCGGTCAGCCCCTTCTCACTTCTGCCCAGCCCCCTACAACCATAAACAATAATCCCCAGCCATCTACAACATCAAATGAGCCACAAGCAATGAACTACGTGAAGGCAGTGAAACCTACGATTAATAGTGCCATGAACGATCGTGCAGCAGCAGTGGAACCAATTGCACTCAGGAGTGGTAAGTTCTTTCAAGGGCAGCCAACTGTGTGTTTTACAGAATTAGAGGTTGAACGGATGAATATTATTAAAGGAATTACAATACACAGTTGTATGCAAGTTTTAATATAGATGGCGAGATTAATGAACTTCGTCGCATTGTTCCTATGCAATGTGGTATCAAAATTGAGTGTAACATTGGGTATTTACGTGATAGGCACATATTGATACGTTTTACATTATGGCAAGATTATGTAGAATTTTCGTCAAAAGGTGTGTATTACGTTAAGGATAAACATGGGGAAGAGTATCAGTTAAGAACTTTACTTTATGATGCAAAATTTAAAGTCGGAGAGGAAACACCAAAGGTGATGGAATGGATATCTTTTTCTAATTTGCTACCAACATATTTTGTCAAGGAATGTTTATTCTCTCTTGCTTCAGCAGTTAGTATACCTCTGCATCTTGATTTAGCAACAGTTAAGAAAACTAGGTCTAGTTGTGCTCGTGAGAAGGTGCTTGTTGATTTGTTAGCTGATTTACCCAAGAAGGTTCGTATGAATATTGTTAATGAGGCAGGTGATGAGGTTCTAACTTAGTGGGTAAATATTAAATATGATTATTTGCCTAAGTATTATAAAGAATACAAATTACAAGGTCATGAAATTCTTGAATGTTGGAGAATTCATCCAGAACTCATGGAAAATAGAAATGAGGAGAAGCAAGTTGTAACTGACAATGTGCTGCAGGGAATTAAGGAAAAAGGAATGAATAATTCTCATTTGATGATTTTGTCAAATGGTAAGGTGGTTGGCAATTCTGGTGCACAGTGGAAAGAAGTAAGAGATAGAAGAAATCAAGGAAAACAGAAGATTAATGAAGCTGCAGCTAAAACTGGGTAAGAGATCGTTCCAGTTGGGGCAAAGAAGAATGATGCTCAAATCTCTACAGGCAAATAAATAATACCAGTTGGTACCAGTAATAGACAGCAGGGGCAAAAGGAAAGGCAGGTTCAGGTCTCCAACAAATTTGCAGCGTTGGAAACTATTCAGGAAGTGAGTGATCAAAACAAGCAATTGGCAATAGTAGATGATGTGCAGGAAGTGACACAGGTGGAAAATATGACACCTGCTAAGGAAAAGAATAAAGGCAAAGGCAGTAAAAGTCCAAACAAAAAATCACCTATTAATGCAAATAGGAAAGGATTAAATCCTGACGCACCTGTATTTAATACTACATCTCAAGAGAGTGAGACAGAAAATCAAGGAATATCAGCCCAGCAAGGAGGAAGAAAGGATGGTGAACCAGTTAACAAGGAATCTACTGCACAATGGGTTCAAAGGGCATTCACAGGCAATGTAGTAGCTAATAATACATCATTCCAGAATATACTAGCAGAGGTCACAAGGGTTGAAAGTAAGGTAGCAAAGAAGAAGAAAGGGACCGATGAAGAAGCAGACTCAAGTAAGGAATGCTTTGAATCAATAGACAAGACCAGGTGGACTGGTGGAAAACTATGGGATGACCAAATTGAAGAGGATCCTGAAGAAGGAATCATTCCAGATGGGATGGTGGCAGAGAGAGATTCTGATGTTGGCGTGGAGAGGACCAACAAAGTGTTAATGGTGATGAAAATATCAATAAGAAAGAGCAACAGACAGACAAAATTCAAGATGAATCAAAGATTATTGCTAAAAACAAACAAACTACTACAGCTGCAGTCAAGGCTGCTGATGAACTGGAACTATTGGTAATGAAGAAGGGGATCCTAGTATTAATGCAGTGAACCCTAAAGATGTCAATGTGAACATGGGGGATCCTAGTGGAACTGGGCAGGATTTTCCAATGAATAAGGAAGCTACAAATGATATAAGGGAGCGTGCTAGATCAGAAGCTAAACAAATAGCTAGGACTACTATTCCATTGGATGACAGTCTAGGAAAGCAGCAGCAGCAGGTGGTTTTGGGCTCCAAAGAACGTGCTAATGAACTCACTACTGGTGTGCTGCAAGATAGAGAAGAACGGATTCAGGCTAAGGATTAGGAAAGGACTTGGATAAGGAGTCCACTGCCCAGAATTTTAGAAATATAGCAAGACAAGGTAACCAATCTCCTAGGCACATGGAAAAGGTAAAATTAGCAACTAAAGGGAGGAAAAAGACAGTAAAATATCCAGCTAAGGAGGCAGCAATTCTTCCTTCAACTGGAGTACAAACAAGGCGGACTCTCACCAAATCCAGTAACCATTAATGGATGCATTGATCTGGAATATTAGGTTAGTGAAGACCATGCAAACTTTTGAAAGACTGATTACAATGAATAGGCGGCATCGTTTTGAGTTCATTGGACTCATGGAACCAAAGAAACAATCCAAAAAGCTAGAAAGATACAAAAAAACATTGGTTTTGCGCAGGCATATGCCAACATTTCTAATAAGATGTGGGGGTTCATAGATGAGGTATTTGAATTTGAGATTATATATGACAAGGAGCAGCAGCTAACTTTACGATTATTTCACACTGAATCTCATGTAAAATTGATCTTAACTTTGGTGTATGCAAAATGTGATGCTATTGAAAGGATTGAATTGTGGGATTCTTTGTATAAGTTGGCAAGTGATATGACAGTCCCATGGCTTGTGGCAGGAGATTTCAACGTAATTTGCAATGAAGAAGAGAAGTTTGGGGGATTACCAGTGTCTTTAAATTAGATTGATGATTTTCGACATTGCATAAACACATGTAATATCACAAATTTGGGCTTTAAAGGTAGCATCTTTACTTGATGGAATGGGAGGTCTGATGAAGAATGTATTTTCAAGAGATTGGATCATTGATTGGATAACATGGAATTCCAACAAACCTTCCCAGGTCTGGAGGTTGAACTTTTAGCAAGGATAGGTTCAGATCATCGACCATTGATACTAAAGTGTGATATAGAGACTGATCCAGTGAAGAAATCATTCAGGTTCTTAAACTTCTGGATAAAGCATGATTCATTCAAGGAAGTAGTGAAAGAAAACTGGAATGCAGATTTTTATGCTAATCCATTCGTCCTGTTCAATCACAAATTGAAAAAACTGAAGAAAGCATTGTCCATTTGGAGTAAAGCAACTTATGGTGATATTTTTCAAAAAATTAGAAGTCTGGAAAAGTCGTCATGGTACATGAAGCTCAATTTGAGGCATTCCCAACGCAGGATAACAGGGAGAGATTGCAGAGGGTTCAAACTGAGAAGATCAAATATTTGGCTATTGAAGAGGAATTTTGGAAACAGAAGTCAGGTATGCAATGGTTCAAGGAAGGGGATAGAAATACAAAGTTTATTCACGCTCATGTCAATAGGAGAAGAAAAATACTCCAGCTCAAACGAATTCAAGACAGTGGTGGAAGTTGAGTAGAGGAAGATAGTGAGATTGCAGAAGAAGCAATGAAATTCTTCATGGATCAGTTCATAGAAAGTACTGTTCCATCGGATTTTCATATTGAGCACATCCCCACATTGATAGATCATGAGCAGAATGAAGATTTGATGAGGTAGCCTTTGAAAGAAGAGGTAAAAAGAAGCAGTATTTGGGTTAAATGGTGAGAGTGCTGGTGGACTATATAGTTTTACAGGCAGTTTTTATCATGCTTGTTGAGACATTATTGGTGATGACATTTTCAGCATGGTTTGTGCCTTCTTCAATGGGCATGAACTGCCCAAATGTATTACTTATACCAATCTTGTCCTATTACCAAAGAAGAAGGAAGTGAATACTTTTTCAGATTTGAGGCCTATAAGTCTTAGCAACTTCTCCAATAAAATCATCTCAAGAGTGATTCGTGAGAGGTTAGTATGTTTCCTTCCTAATATAATCTTTGAGGAGCAGGGTGGATTTGTTCAGGGAAGAAGAATTACTGAGAATGTGTTGTTAACACAAGAAATCATAGCTGACATTAGAATGAGAACAAAAGCAGGACCTAATGTAGTTATTAAGTTGGATATGACTAAACCATACAATAGGCTCTCATGGTTATTTCTGACGAAAGTTTTGAGTAAGATGGGATTTGGTGAGAGGTTCAAAGGGATGGTGTTTGGAATTGTTTCTAACAACTGGTATTCTGTGATGATAAATGGGCAAACTTATGATTTTTTTAAATCATCTAGAGGAGTCAAACAAGGAGACCCCCTTTCTCCTACTTTATTCATTCTGGCAGCTGAAGCTCTATCTAGAGGGCTGAACTCGTTGCATTCGAATTGATATTTTCATGGATTTGGAAGGACTAAGTAGAGTCCTAAAATCAATCACTTGGCTTATGCGGATGACACCATCATGTATTCTTCATCTCATGCCACTTCACTCAGATTGGTGATGGAAATTTTGAATGCTTATGAGGTGGCTTTTGGACAATTGGTGAACAAGAGCAAATCTGCAATCTACATGCATCATCTGGTTAATAAGAAGGTGGTCAAAAAGGTTTAGAGAGTTACTGGAATTGGAAGGAAAGATTTTCCTTTCACTTATCTTGGCTGCCCTATCTTCTACTCTAGAAGGAAGATAGACTATTATCAGGATCTGATCACTAAGGTGATGGACAAATTATAAGACTGGAAGGGTAAGTTATTATCAATAGGTGGTCGGGCAGTCTTGATCTCTTATGTGCTACAAAGTATGCCAATACATTTACTTTCAACAATAAATCCCCCACCCAATGTCATTAACAGATTGCACAAGATATTTGGTCAATTTTTCTAGAGTAGCTCTATTGGAGGAAGTAGTCGACATTGGACATCATGGAACACTTTGTGTATGCCTTATGAAGAAAGATGTACAGGGTTTACTTGCATGATTTCTACAAGGCATTGTTTTGCAAATTGTAGTGGAACTTTAGAACAAAACCAAGTCTATGGAGTTCACTCATGAGCCAGAAATACTGCAGAAAGCTAAATGTTATGATTTTTACCTCGGAGGAGGGGGTCTCATATTTGGAGGAAAATGCTGGAGTGTAGGGATGCAATTGAACATCAAATCACATGGTATCCTAATATGGGATCCTCTTTATTTTGGTTTGATAATTGGACAAGGTTGGGAGCCTTATATTTCATTATTCCTCCAGAATTTGGGATTGATGAAAATATCCACAATGTATATGATGTGGTGGAGGATGGAGGTGGAATGTAGAAAAATTGCTGGAAGCCTTGCCTTTGGAGTTTGCTGAGAACATACTAGAAAGAGTGAAGCCTCCAGAGATGGAAAACATGATAGACATACCATACTGGATTCTTGAAACTAGGGGATACTTTAGTGTTAAGTCTGCATGGGAGTACTTGAGGAGAAGGAATGATCCAAGAATTGTATATAAAATGATATGGGTGAAGGGGTTTCCATTAAAGATTTCATTTTTCATGTGGAAAGTAAGGAAAGGCAAGCTTCCTCTTGATGATTTTATGAGAAGATTGGGTTATTGCATGCCCTAAAAAATGTTGGTGCTGCATGGAACCAAAAGAAGAATCTCTGAACCATCTATTTTTCACATCTTTTGCTGCTAAACTTGTTTGGAGGCACTTCTTATCTAGAGCAGGAATATCTGTGGAGGGATTGACAATGCATCAATCAATCACAAAGTGCTGGATTGCTAATGTTCTGCCCAGAATTAAGCCCATTATGCAAGCACTCCCCTCGTGTATCATATGGGAACTGTGAAAAAGAAGAAATAGCTACAAGTATGAGGAGGCAGTCACAATTAGCAGAGTAATTTATCAGGTATCTTTCTCTCTTCAGGCTCTTGTTCGAGTGAGAAAACTAGGCCTCAGTAATGTACCACACAACTAGCAAGATCTGTTAAATATGTTAGAGAATTATACTCCTAGGATTCAGCATGAAAGGGTGTTATGGGAGAAGCCAAGGGAAGGATAGGTGAAGGTTAATACAGATGGTGGTTCGAGGGGAAATCCGGGGAGGAGTTCAATTGGCTTTTGTATAAGGAATGAGGATGGATATGTTGTGTGCACTTAGTAAGGAAATTAATGAAGCAACACATACTGAAGCAGAGGAAGTAGCAATTCTGGAGTCTTTGAGGATCTGCATATCCTATAATTACAATCACGTTTGGCTGCAAACTGATTCTCTACTATTAAAGAACGTTGTGGAGGGTGTGTGGAGGCCACCTTGGAGTATTATCAAGTATATGGAGAAGATCTGGCAGCTACTGAGCAGGGGTAATTTCAAGGTGACTCACATATATAGGGAAGGGAGTAAATTAGCAGATCATCTTGCAAATTATGCCCTTGATGAAGGAGTTATTAAATGTCAATGTTTTTGGCATTTGGATTCATACAGGAGGAAAATAGTTAATGGGGATAAACTCCAATGTCCATATATAAGGGTAAAGATAGCAAGGAACTAAGGAGTAAGGAGGCAAGGTTGAAGGGAGTGAAGGAGCATCATGTACAAATCCTTAGGGAGGAGTACATGGTGATGTTGTTTCTCTCTAACGATTTTTCCTTTTTTGCAGGTACTTATGCAGCAGCTATGTCCTGCGTATTGATGGAGCTTCAACTGGTGGCATTAGTACTTTGCACTCAATCCAGTGAAATAAAATCAAAAGTAAGCATAACTGCAGAGGCAAAGCACGACATGTTCGGTTGGCAATTCCCAGCAGCAATGAAGTTCATTATGCCCAGAATGTTTAATCGAATTGGGCTAGGGAGGCCAAGCTTTAGAGGAGAAAGCATGGGGTTGTTACTGGATGCATAAAGTCAGACAAAATTGGAGGTAGTTGCATGGGGTAGGAGTAGAAAGACGTTCAGTGGTAGGGAGCAAAAACTGTGTTTCACAAAGGCAGAATATGGCTATGACAGTAGGAGTAAGGAGCAGATATGGTCAATCTGGTACAAGGGAGTAAAAATTTTGAATGAGGGAGGAAAAGAAATAAGGAGCAAAATAGCAAAGGTTTATACAGGGAGCCAGGAAGGTAGATTGGATCAATTAGGAGGGAGTCAAGGTTGGTTCATAGGGAATATAGGTGAGGGAGTAGCTGCAGAATAGAACTGCCTACTTAAGTGGGGAGCAAATTGTATGAGATGGTGGGACGAGAAGGAGTTAGAAGGGGTTGATATATTTTTAACAGCAGATCATTTTGGTACAAGTCCTTTGGGAGGAGTACAAAATGATCAGTCTTTACACTAACCTCATTTCTTTTTTGCAGGAAAAGCTACTGTACTCATGCCTTGTCACATAATCCGACTTCAATGAGTGGTATTAGTACTTTGTACTCATTCCCCTAGAGAAGGAAATATGACAAGCATAATCATGATAACATATCAAAGGGAAACACTATTGTACAGAAGGAAATAGTGATGGTACTCGCAGCTATATTTGGGAAACATGGAGCGTATTTGGAGCAAAGCTGTGGTGCAGGCAGGCGCATTAGACTATAAGGAAGAAAGCAACACTGGAATTCCAATAAAATGCAAAGGCACATCACACGCATTGGGCTGCAAAATACGAAGACCTAGAACAAAGATGGCAATAATGTGGGTAATCTGGTATAAGTTTGCGTGGTGTATTAACAAAGATGGGATCTTGTTTATGGCATGGAAACACAATAGGACATACAAGGAGGTATACAAAGCAAAGTTTGAACAAGATAAGCAAAGGAAAACCTCCGGAAATAGAAGCACAAGGGATGCAATAACTGTGTAGAGTGACTACATCTACAATTGCTGGGCAATGTATTACACTAAAATCAGGTGCAGGCATGAGCAATGGGTCAGTGGAAATGGAATCACAATACTCAAGACAAGAAAAGGGAATGAAGAAAAAACAAAGTTAGTAGGAGATGGACAATCAAGATACAATACAAGGAAAGTGGCTACTATTGCAACTTAAGAATCTGGGGAGCATCTACTGTGAAAAGTGGCTACGGATGCAAGATGCGTTACAGGCAAAGGAATAGGACATTGTTGGGCTGGAATGATAATATACTCATCATTGGTCTAGTGTTTAATTTTGCAAATTTGAATAGGTTTAATGTGATACCAATGATGAGTGCTTTACTCAATACTCGTAATAGGTTGAATGTAAATTTCATTTTTTATCATTTTCATCATGTAAGACCACAAGACAAAGTATGTTGTTTATTTTTCATTATTTATAAAAAATTAGCCCTAGGCACTGCCTAGTTATCACGACTCGGATTTTCCACCATCAGGATCGTGATGACGCCTACTCGTGGTAGCTAGGCAAGCCAACTTATTTACCATTTCATTACTAGAAAATTACTTTAACAATTTACAGCATCAATATAGAACCTAAAATTTAACAAGAATAATAGCAGAAGTCTGATTTATAATACGAATCAAAACACGAAATAGTCAATCATAGCTTCTACCCAAGATTTGGTGTCACAGTACTCACGAACTACTAAGAATATACTAAATACAATGGTCTGAAAGAAATATATAAGTTGTCTGTCTTGAAAACAATGAGGCAACATGCTAAAAGAGAGCATGAAGAAGAGACGCCAGGCCTGTGGACGTCTGCAAGGCTACCTTAGTCTCGTGAAAATGAAAACCTGCTTCCGCACTAATGCTGCTGCTGCTCCTCAAAACCTAGACCTGTGCAAAAATGAACAGAAGTGTGGCATCAGCAAAACTGACCCCGTATGCTGGTAAGTGTCTAGCCTAACCCCGGCAAATTAGTGACGAGGCTAGACTGGACACCACATAAACCTGTGCAGTTATAAATATACAGCGGCATATCAAATACAAGGCAATTAACAACATGGGAGGGGAAACATGTTATGGGGAGATACAATATTAAGAGAAATCCCAGGTAACAAAATTAAAGCAGCTTAGATTCACAACGAACAAGAAATCAACACTCAATACAAATACATGGTATCAATAACTGTAGCGGCGTGCAACCCGCTCCACAAATCTCACTGTTGCGGCGTGCAACCCGCTCCACAAATATCACTCTTGAGGCGTGCAACCCGACCCATAACATTTCTCAGGTATCACTATTGTGGCGCGCAACCCGAACTTCATGTATCATTGTTGCGGCTTGCAACCCGATCCTCAATATCATTGTTGCGGCACGCAACCCGCTCCTCAATGTCATTGTTGCGGTGCGCAGCCCGCTCCTCAATATCATTTAACATTCTGGTTCCCCAAACAAAAGTCACAATTAAGGGACATAAATATAAGCAAATATTTTACCAAAAAATCCCATCAAGGGAAAGAATCCAATAAGTTCAACCAAACGTCCCGGCAAGGGAATAATCAAGAACGCTTTATTTTTCTTACTTTTCTTATCTTATAATTCACACTGCCATTTTGATCCAACGCTCCAAAAAATCCAGTCATTCCGTAAACTTTCAATAGCCGTATCACAATTTGAGCCAATGCTCCCTGGGATCAAATAATCATTTTACCGTTCACATGTTATTCACAACATATAGAAATTCTCCAATAAACACGGAGTTCACAACCAAGCCATGGTAAACACATTATAAGGACTCACGGTCATGCTAGACACCGATATATAGATACTCGTCACCATGCCTATACATCGTACTCGATCACATAACATTTAGCAACAAGACTCAACTCCTATTCCCTCAAGCTAGGGTTAAACCAAACACTTACCTCGAAGCCTTGAAATCCACTTAATCCTCAACTATCGCTTTACCTCGCGGTTCCACTTCCTATTCGCTCGAATCTAATCACAAATTGTTCAATTACTTTAATAAACACTATATGAATCAATTTGAATGCATAAAAATGATTTTCCCAACTTTTTCCAAAAATTCCAAAAATTCCAAAAATTCCAAAAATGCCCCTGGCCCACATGGTCAAAACCTGAGGTTCAGACCAAAACCCGGTTATCCATTCCCCTACGAACTCAAATATGTAATTTGTTTTGAAATCGGACCTCAAATCGAGGTCCAACTCCCCAATTTATAGAAAACCTAGGTTCTACCCAAAAACCCTAATTTCACCCATGAAAATCCTTGATTTCAAGTCGAAAACATGTTTAATGATGTTAAAGATTGAAAGAATTGAGTAAAAATCAACTTACAAGTGATTTGGGATGAAGTTTTCTCTTGAAAAATTGCCTATGGTGTTAGGGTTTTGAAAGAATGGTGAAAAGTGATGAAAATTCGACTAAGTATAAAATTTGTTGGGCCTCGGATGTGGGAATTGCGAACAAAGGTTCGCAATTGCGAAAAAGTGCAGGCCTGGGAATTGCGATATTTTGGTTCGCATTTGCGAACCCAGGTTTATGGGGCAGGTTTCGCATTTGCGAAAGAGGCATCGCATTTGCAATCCCTCCCAGAACTCCCATTTCTCGCATTTGCAATCAAGTGATCGCATTTGCGATTATCGCATTTGAGATCATTTCTTCGCAAATGCGATACCTGCCAGGCCTCCCTCTTTTCACATTTGCAATGGGGAATTCACGATTGCGACTCTCGCATTTGAGAGAATATTTTTGCAAATGCGAAAATTCCAGACCTGACCTGCAATTTTTTTTCAAAGTTCAAAATGCAACTCGACACCTATCCAAAACTAATCCGAGCCCTCGGGTCTCCAAACCAAACATATACACAACCTTAAAAACATCCTACGAACTTACTCGCATGATCAAATCGCCAAAATAACATCATATACACAGAATCAAGCCACAAAACTCATGATTTTCTTCTAAACTTCATAAACTTTCATATTTGGAACTTATAGTCTGAAACACGTCAAACGACGTCCGATTCCGACCAAACTTCACAGAAAGTGCTTAAACAATATATAAGAGTTGTACTATGCGTCGGAACCAAAATACGAGCCCGATATGATCACGCCCAAAGTGTATCCTCTAAATAGGATTCTGCGGACGTTGCAAATAAAACCCAAGTATTAAGCTC
>MU685652.1:0-35521 GCA_026770625.1 Nicotiana glauca
CATCAAGTCATCTTTCTCTCCCACACTTCTCATTTCATTGCAATAAACCTTCATGTGGGATACCGGATCCCCAAAGCCACCGTACAAGCTGAATTTTGGTACTTTAAACCCCACAGGCAGGCGATCGTTAGGAGACATGGACGGTTCTTTGCAATCCACGCTACCCTGGTTCCTCATTTCTTGCTTGTTCCTTAAGGACTGTTCTACGCCTCTCAGCATCTTAGGTACCCCATCTAGCCTTTCTATTCCTGTGAACCTTTCATTTTCCACATGGGGCTCTTCCTGTGGGCCCTTCTTGTGCGAGTTAGGAACCTTATGAGTGACCTCGGAGGGGTAATACCCCATCATGAGCTTTGGGTGGATGCTTTTTGTCGTGGATAGTGGATGTGGCAGGAGGGCATTTTTGGGAAAATATAGTTGGATGACGAGTGAGTGAGCCACTAGGGTGGTTGGGAAAACTGTGGTAAGCGGGTAAATATGGAGAATGTGGAGGATCGCCTGGCGTTGTGTCCGAAGTTAGTGTAAGGACAGCATCTAAGAAGATGGGTGGTGGCGGGGTGGTGCTTTCCCGATCTTCCATGCCCGATACATGTCCGCCACGTGTTGTCTCAACATTTTTACCTCCTCTACCAACCCGTTGCCATGTTCGACCAACTGCTTTCTAGCACCAGTATCCAACAACTCAGTTCTGTTGTTCTCTGCCATTGCCTTTTGCCTTTGTGTTGTAGAGAAGAGTTACCACAAACTGACCACCTCAACTTTCTTCACAATTCGAAACAAGACATGTTAGAATGGACTCACTCAGTCCTTATTATTACCCTTTTTATTTTTATTTATTTATATATATAGTTGTGGTCGAATCATATGGAGATTGCCTACGTATCATGACCCCGCATGAATCAGACTGTGCGTAGTTCTGGTAGATAAGTGCCAAATGACTAATAAAAAAAAATTAGATTTTTCTTTTCAACTTTTTCATAACAGAAAAAATGTATTTATTATGACACATTTTATTACAATATTAACGGACTTAAAAAGACTCTAACATCAAAATGGCAATACAGCCTAAAATAGACTAATAGACTTGACTCACAAATACAGATTATTATTTTTTTCATAAAAAAAAAAATCATCACTATTTCTCAAAAAATTTCATAAAAATATCCGGTTTTGTCAATACAGCCTTTCAGCACTTCGAAAAAGATTTAAAGTCTGTGTTTGCTAACCGGTCAAAAATTTTGAGAAATGATCAAAGGCGGTTGTTCTTGCAAAAACGGCCTTCTGGCGTCCTTTTTGGGACATTCGGCTATTTTAGACAAGAATGTCATCACCTTACTTATGAAAAAACTGACATTTATTTACCCTATAAAAAAATTTCTCTTTTTTTTTTCTCTTTTAATAATTAATTTTTTTCAAATAATTTTTCCAAATAGTTGAACCCGATATGAGTTGCCTACGTATCTCACATCCGGTGAGAATTAAACTTACGTAGTTCTGCCCAATAAAACCAACTATTTTCGAAAACAAAACTCTTTTTTGTTGGCAAATACACCATTTCTGAAAACAAGACTCTTTTTATATTTTTTTCAGTGGCAGACAAGCAAACTATTTTGAAAATAAAACTCTTTTTGTTTTCTTTTTTTTTTATTGGCAAAAAACAAACTAAAATAAAAACACTTTTTTTTCTTCATTTTTCTTAAAAAAATCCGACAGAGTTTCAGCACTACTTGGACATTGGATTTTTCTAAAAAATAGGTAATTATATCTCTACACTGCTATTTTTCTTTTTTTTTTTTCAAATTTTCCCAATATTCAAAACCGGTCAGCATGCAAGTTCGAAGCAAATAAAATGCACAAGCAGTAGGTAGGATGCATCAGGATGGTCTTTTTCATTTCAGGTACCCCTGTCCTAGATAGACCCAACCCCTGTGTTGAGTCTCCAAAGTCAAAATGCACATGATGCAAACAAACGTTCCTACTAGGGATCCGGCATGAGATTTTGTTATACTAGGTTTAAAACTTGGGTGTTTGTTCTAGACCTGGCTTACCCGAGCGGACAACTCGAGTCGAGGAGGGGGCTACGTACCGGGGACCCGCGAGATCGTCCGATTTTATAACTTATCCGGCCTCTTCTTATTTCAGGGTATGACACAAACAGAATAGGGAGTCTCAACCAGTAAGCACATCCCCGGAGGTGAGAAAAGAAGGGTTTCGACACAGTTTATATACAGTTCAGATAATATCAAAGCGGTAAAGCACTTAGCACATTTAGCATGAAACATGTAGGAAAATCAGATAAAGCCAAATATAACAATTATTCTAAGCTCGAATTCTTAAACCCTGAACCAAAAGTTCTGGGTTTCCCCAGCAGAGTTGCCAGAGCTGTCACACCTCCTTTTTACCTATACCCCCGCGAGGGCGTAGAGGGAGTTTTTCCAATTAAAGGACAATTAAAGCGGGATTTATTTATTTAATTCAGAGTCGCCACTTGGGAGTTTTATGGTTTCCCAAGTCACCGGTCGAATCCCGAATCGAGGAAAAGATTGACTCTGTATTACAGTCCGCGAATCACAAATCCGAGTAAGGAATTCTGTTAACCCGGGAGAAGGTGTTAGGCATTCCCGAGTTCCGTGGTTCTAGTACGGTCGCTCAACTGTTATATTTGGCTTAAATTATCTGATTTTAATGTTTATAAACCTTTGTGCAAATTTTAATTTATTTTTAAAGAAAATTGCAATGTTATTAAAACAAATCTTGAACCACGCCACATAAATGCGCCCGTGATTTTTGACATATTTTAACATCGTTGAGATTTGGATTTGGGTCACATAAATGCGCACCCGAGTTTAGGAAAATAATGTTATTAAAGTACGCGCCTAAAGAGACTAACGCGTTATTACTTTGGGGAAGGCCGTGAGATTCGCTAGACGGCGCGTCCCGGAATCTAAGTATTTAATATATACATTTAACGAGGGCCCCACAATTTATGTATTTTATTTAGTGAGGATCATCTCATTTAAGCAAAGCAAACCTAAAAGCAACTACGATTTTTCTATTTTATTTGTCTCTAATAACAAAAGAAATAATCCTAGTTAATTAACTATTGTATTAAAACCAACCATAAGGAAAACTGCACTCGAGGCTATGTAAAAAGGGTGGTTAGTCACAGTCCTTGGCCAAGGTCCATATTAACACATAAATCTGACTGGACCTGCGCCGTTCACTGGAGTGCTAAGCCGCAAGAACCTTGGAAAATAGGCTAATTCATTAAACCAATCAGATCCGCGATTTTAACTATACTAAATGCTTATTGAAGTTATTCTATATTAGTACAAGTGTGTTCCACAATTTACAATGAACAAATTTATCAACTGGAACCTTTATTCTCGAATTTTTTGCCAAATTATCACGTTAACTTTAAAGGACTATTTTACTTTCACGTATTAACTAAATTTAGAACACTTATCCGTGTGAGTTTACTGGAATGTGAATTAATGCTAACACTTATAAAATTATAGTCACCTAAGAGGATTAATAATCATGCTGTGAAATCAGTTTAATTACCTCAGG
Organism: Nicotiana glauca; assembly: GCA_026770625.1. NCBI lineage: Eukaryota > Viridiplantae > Streptophyta > Magnoliopsida > Solanales > Solanaceae > Nicotiana > Nicotiana glauca. Next base: position 3,571 of record MU685652.1, read on the forward strand.
CTGAATACTGACAGTAATCGACTAAATGTTCTATTTTATGAACTACTTTTGAACATATGTATGAAAAGAACAGATAACATGAGATTAACTACAACTAACGTAATCTACTCTACTAACCTAACCTGAAAGTACTTACAACTAGTATTCCACATGTAAAGTAGACTTATTGAATCCGAGATACAGTAGTTTACAGTCTATTTGGTACAAAACAAAGTAAAAGAAAACTTAAACAACAACTATGAATTTAAATGCTGAAACATAAATCTGGAATCAATTCATTTCTGCACATTTCACACAAACTCAGTTCTGCATGTTTCAACTCATAGATATCAGGGATACAATTGTGTACCTGGATAATGGAAATAGAAGAAGAAGAAAGAGTAATTAGCAACAACAGACTGATGAATTACTCCAAACACAGCGACATCGATCACAAACAGCCACAATCAACCAAACAGGAATAATTTGGACCAAAAACAGCTTCACAACAAACCCAGGAAACCTCAACAGAAACACAGCAACAACAAAACAACCACAAAGACTCTACTGAACCCAAAATTTGGACCAACAGACCCCAAAAGAAGCTCCGGCAAATTAGACTCAGGATGGGAAATCAAGATCAACTATTGAAACTCAAAAACTGAATCCAAAATCCAATGGAACAATACGCTCAGTGTGTATATCTCTATTCTCAATATGTAATTAGTCTCAAAACTCTCCAAACTGCTCTCTGAAAATCAGTCTAAAACTAACCTTCAAAACTGATCTTTTAAGCTCAAAAACTGACTTTTAGCTTTTAAAACTCTCAAACTCTTTAAGACTGAATGCCTTATCTCTCAAAAATGCTCTCTGAAAAGTGATTTTCGACCCCCTTAAACTGATCTGAATGCCTTTTATTTATACCCAAAGTCCCCTCACCTTTCCAGCTCTTAGGAGCACTTAACTAATAAGAAAATATTTCCTCCCATCACCATCTCTGATTTTTTCCACTCAAAACACTAACACAGAAGTGTCAGTACCCCATTACTCCCTTCTTCATTATTTTATTCCCCTGGTTATGGGCATACTATATTCTAAGCAATCCTCCCTTAAACTTTATAATATGGTGCCCATGTGACTAACATTAAAAGTGATTTTTAAAAATCAGCACTCCCCATTACTGATTAAAGGATTTCATTAGTTTAATGGTTCACTAGTATTCATCTGACAGACCATTCACTAAACCATTTTCAAACTTTAAATCCCAAATTATCCCCTAAAATCCCTGTGAATCACTTCACTAGTTAACTAAACCCACCCTATGACTAACTAAAGTTCTAATTTACTCAGTTGTAACCAGATTAGCTAACTGATCCTAATGATTATTTAAAACAAATAAAGAACTTAAAGAACAATGGCTTAATTAACTCGAACAACTAACAATTAACAATTTCTGCACCACTAATGAACAAATACAGATTCGAAATATACCGAATCAAACTATAAGAGAAACTAAGCAACCCTAAACTTAAAGAGTTCAAACTAACCAATTATCCTTATCAGAAGAAGAGCAGACATACCAAGATTGGATTGAACCACTAATAAGCTGTTATTTTTACATTTAAACTAACAGGCGTGAAATGAGGATTATATTAGAATTGACCAAATTAAAAATCAAAACTAGCACAAAAAATAAACAAGATTGACTAACAACTAATAAAATCAAAACTCCTAAGAACAAGGAAATAATAAAGTAGAAGAGAACACTTACTGATTTTGAAAATTAAAGCTCGCCCGACTTCGAATTGGGTCTTCAAATGGTGTTACGTATTTGTCCTTGCCAAGAACAAACTCGTAGCTCAATTTAAAAACCCACTCGAAAAAAGTTGGCCTTGGAAACTTGGACAGAAAAACGCTAGATCTAATATTCGTGAAGACCCGGTGGAGTTCGAAGGGTTTTGTCTTGAGATTCAGGATGAGGGGGTCAAGGAAGTTACGGAGGATGATTTTGGGGTGGTTTGGTGGTGGCGCCTCCACTGGAGAACTTTTGGCGGCGCCAGTGTTCGAGGCTTCAAATTGATATTCGAGTGCTTTGGGGTTGATTCGAAGGGAAAGGTTTCAAGGATTGTGATGGGGAGGTCGAGGGGGTTCCAGGGTGTTATCCTGGGGGTCATTGTGCCACCGGAACCGCTGTGAGGCGATTTCTGGTGGCAGAGGACGGTGGAGGGTATTTGGTCTCTTTAGCAATGGAATTGGGGGGGGGGGGGTATCTCAGGGGAAAGTCGGGTTTGGGGGCTTTAGGTATACAAAAATTGAGCTTTTAATTCGAGCCGTTGGATTATGAGAATCCAACGGTTGTGATCAACCTCTTACAGCGAAATAGGGTCTTTTGGAATTAAAAGGGGATCGGGTATGGGGAAAAACAGGTTAGATCGGGTAACGGAGGAGTCTCGGGACCGTTCGATCTGACTGTTTCAACGGCTGAGATTCATTGAGCTTAAAACGACGTAGTTTCACGCCCATACTACGTCGTTTCACTGGTCTTGAAGATGAGCTGATTTGGACCGAGTTGGGGGTTGATTTGGGCTGGGTTTTTTTTTGGGCGAAATTGTTTGGGCCTGGGGTTTTGATTGAAAATTGGCCCAATTTTTGACTTCTCCTCTCTTTATTCCCTTTTCTTTTCTTTTGTTTCCTTTTTATTTCCTAATTTTTAAAGCTAAATTCCTAACTTAAATTATAAAAATTTAAATACTAATTATCGCAAATAATTAAATACCAAAATCACACAGTTAAATACAAAAATGCAAAAATGCATATTTTTATGGTTTTCCGATTATTGCAAAATGATTTATGATTTAACCCCATAATTATAGAATTAAATCCTAAGCAGATATTTTGTATTTTTCATTTTATATAAATTAATGACTAATTAATTCCAAAAAATACAAAATTAATTCCTAAATGCACATGCGCATATATTATTTTTGTATTTTTCATTAATAAAAAAATAAACATGCACAGACAAAATACAAATAATTAACAAAATGCCACGAAAATTTTCAAAATTGCACACAAAGGAAAATTATTTTATTTTTGAATTCTTTTGGATCATTCGTGTGGGGCAAAAATTACGTGCTCACAGTCTACGCCATATGCATGGATACGAGTGACCAACTCTGATCACCTAAAATTTGCGGGTCCATAAATAGTGACATGATGAACAATAGCCATCGATTCAGCATGATCGTTCCTCATTTTTGGCGTTTTAGGGCCAAAAAATAGGAATTCAAGACGATTTTCAAAATTTCGTGTGCTATAGTTCATGCCATCTGCATAAATCCTGGCGACCAGCTTCGAATCACCTTAAATTTTATGGGTCCATAATAACAAACTAATGATTAATAGTCATCGCTTCAGCATGACCGTTCCTTGTTTTGAAGAGATTTAGAGTCATAAAACATGATGTAAGGACGATTTTTAAATATTCATGTGCTATAATCCACACCATATGCATGAATCTGAGCGACCGACTCCAAATCATATAAAATTTTGTAAGCCCATAAATAACGACCTAATGAACAATAACCATCACTTCGGGATGATCATTCCTCGTTTTTTGGAATTTAAGGACCAAAAAATAGGAATTCAAGACGATTTCTAAATTTTCGTGTACTATAACCCACGCCATCTACATGAATACGATCGACCGGCTCCAGATCGCCTCTAATTTTACGAGGCCATAAAAATTTTTTAATGAACAATAGTCACCACTTCAACATGACCATTCCTCGTTTTTGACGTTTTAGAGCCAAAAAAGGAATTAAGGGTGAAATTTTAAATTTTCATGTGCTAGTCCATGCCATCTGCAAGAATCCGGGCGACCGGCTTCGAATTGCCTAAACTTTTGCGGGACCATAAAAAACTACCTAATGAATAATAGTCATTTCTTTGGCATGATTATTCCTCGCGTTTTGGCGTTTTAGAGCCATAAAACAGGAATTCAGGACGATTTCTAAATTTTTGTATGCTATATTTCGAACATCTGCATGAATACAGGCGACATGCTCTGAATTGCCTAATATTTTACGGACCATCACAAACGACCTAAGGAACAATAATCATTGCTTCAACATGACCATTTCCCATTTTTTGGCATTTTAGGGCAAAGAAATAAGAATTCAAGACAATTTCTAAATTTTTATGTGCTACAGTCCACGCCATTTCCTGGAAACAGCCTCCCTGCCCCTCGGGGTAGGGGTAAGGTCTGTGTACATATTACCCTCCCCAAACCCCACTTGTGGGATTATACTGGGTTTTTGTTGTTGTATAGTCCACGCCATTTACATGAATTTGGATGATCAGCTCCGTATCGCCTAAAATTTTGCAGGTGATAAAAAATAATCTAATGAACAATAATGATCCCTTCGGCATGATATTTTCTAGTTTTTTGGTGTTTTAGGGCCATAAAATAGGAATTAAAGATTATTTCCTAATTTTCATATGCTATAGTCCACGCTATCTGCATCAATCCAAGCAACTAGTTTCGAATCGCCTAAAATTTTGTGCAATAAAAAATGATCTACTGGACAATAGTAATCACTTCGCCATGACTATTGCTTATTTTTTGGATTTTAGGGCCATAAAATAGAAATTGAGGACGATTTTTAAATTTTATGTACTATAGACCATGCCATCTGTATGAATAGGGGCAACGACTCTGAATCGCCTAAAATTTTGCGGGTCCATAATAAAGACCTAATGAATAATAGTCATTACTCGGCAAGACCGTTCCTCATTTTTAGAGTTTTAGGGCCATAAAATATGATGTAAGACGATTTCAAAATACTCGTGTTTTATAGACCACGGCATATGCATGAATTTGAGCGACCAGCTCCGATTGACTTAAATTTTGTGTGCCCATAAATAACGACCTAATGAACAATAGCCATCGCTTCGGCACGATCGTTCCTCATTTTTGGCGTTTTAGGGCCAAAAAACAGGAATTCAAGATGATTTTCAATATTCCGTGTACTATAGTCTACGCCATCTGCATGAATCTCGTTGACCGGCTTTGAATCACCTAAAATTTTACAGGACCATAAAAAATCACCTAATGATCAATAGTTATCGCTTCGGCATGACCGTTCCTCATTTTTTGGAGTTTTAGAGTGATAAAATAGGATGTGAGGCTGATTTTGTGGGGCTGATAAATAACGACCTAATGAACAATAGATCACTTCGAAATGATCGCTACTCATTTTTTGACATTTTAGGGCCAAAAAATAGGAATTCAGAACGATTTTCAAATTTTCGTGTGCTATAGTTTATGCCATCTACATGAATCTGGGCGACTGGCTCCGAATCGCCTATAATTTTGTGGACTCATAAAAAATGATCTAATAAACAATGATCATAGCTCGACATGATCGTTCATAGTTTTTTAGCATTTTAGGGCCAATAATTAATAATTCAGTACGATTCCCCAATTTTTCGTGTGCTATAGTCAATGCCATCTGCATGAAATCGGGCGACCGACTCCAAATCGCCTAAAATTTTGCAAGCCCATAAATAATGACCTAATGAATAATAGCCATTATTTCGACACCGCTGTTCCTAATTGCTTGCCATTTTAGGAAAAAATAAGGGAATCAGGACAATTTTTAAATTTTCGTATGCATAGTCCACGGCTCACGCCATCTGCATGAATCTGGGCGACCGGTTCCGATCGTCTAAAACATTTTGGGCCATAATAAATGAGCTAATAAAAAATACTCATCGCTTTGGCATGACGTTCTTCATCTTTTGCCTTATAGGGCCACAAACAAGAATGCAGGATGACTATCAAATTTTTTTATGTTATAGTCTACACCTTTTGTGTGAATCCCGCGATAGGTTTCGAATCGTCTAAAATTTGGTGGGCCCATAAAAACGATCTGATGAACTATAGTCATCGCTTTGGCATGACCTTTCCTCATTTTTGGGCGTTTTAGGGCAAAAAAATAGGAATTCAGGACGATTTTCAAAATTTTGAGTGCTATGGTCCACGCCATCATGCATGAATCCGGTCGACCGTCTCCGGATCGCCTATAATTTTGCAGGACCATAGAAAATGGCCTAATGAACAATAGTCATTGTTTCGGCATGAACGTTCCTATTTTTGGTGTTTTAGGGCCAAAAAAGGGAATTAAGGACAATATCCAAATTTTTGTAGGCTATAATGCATGAATCCGCGACCGGCTACAAATAGCCTAAAATTTGCGAGCCCATAAAGACAACCTAATAAATAATAGCCATCGATTCGGCATGACCGTTCATATTTTTTGGCATTTTATAGGACCATAAAATAAAAATTCAGGACGATTTTCAAATTTTCATGTATTATAGGACGTACGCTATCTGAATGAATCTGGGTGGTCGACTCCAAATCACCTAAAATTTTGCGGGCCCATAAAAAACGATCTAATGAACAATGGTCATAGCTTCGGCATGACCTGAGGAATTCAGGATGATTTTTAAATTTTCGTATGCTATAATCCATGCCATCTGCATGAATCCGAGCGACCGGCTTCGAGTAGCCTAAAATTTTACGGGCCCATAAAAGACGGCCTAATGGACATTAGTCATCGCTTCGGTATGATCATTCCTTGTTTTTTGACGTTTTAGGGCCTAAAAATAGGAATTAAGAACGATTTCCAAAAAAATTATGTGTAATAGTCTATGCAATCTGTATGAATCCAGGCGACCAGTTCCGAATCGTCTAAAATTTTGCGGGCCCATAAAAGGTGACTTAATAACTAATGCGTGTATCAACCATACGAAGATTAGATTTATTTGAAGATTCATGCATAACATTCCTCACACTTTTAACGACCCCTTGGCGTTGCATTACGAGAACGAGGTCAATGGGTTACCAATAAATTCATGGCTTTGGTTGGTATACTCCATTACACTTCATTTCATAAGCTCAAAAACTTTTGCCTCATGTCAATATTATTTGTTGTGTGGAGAAAAAATTCTTATCTTTTAAAATATCCTATAAGATATAACGGGTTAGGCAGACTATACTTGTATATTTAAAGGGAAAAAATGCATTTGAACTCCAAATCAAGGTTGAATATGTACATTTGATTTGACTATATTAAATCTCAAGCTAGCTGAGATCAAGTACATGAATTTTCAATATCTACTCGTAGTCTGAAACTTTCAGGAGAACGACTGTATTTGAATAAGAATTTGAAACTTTCTCGTGACGATATATCTCAAACAAAATATGAATGCATTAATGATAAAGAGAATTCACGTTCAACTGCATATGCAATGTATTTTAACGTCATTACATACACTCAATTACTTACACTAAAATTGCACAAGATATGCAATCTTAACATGATTATTACTAAATTATAGTTAATTAATATGTATTCTCATCTTAATTTATCACTTAACTATGATAAATAATTAGTATGATTTGGTGTAAACAGCTGAAGGAGAGCCTTGGTGTAAGTGGTAATGTTGCTACCGTTTGATCAAGAAGTTACGAGTTCGAGCAGTAGAAACAACACCTTGCAAAAATGCATGATAAGACTGCGTCCAATTGACCCTTAGGGGTCGTTTGATACACGGGATAAGGTGAGGTCAAAGTTTTCATCACAACTTGTAGTAGAGAAAGTTAATATTGGAATGAGTCCTACGGAAAAAAGGAAATATCTAAGAGTTGTACTTGAGATTGTACGGCAAGTAATCACGAGATCAATGGGTCTATTTAAACATGAATTAATCGGAATGTAGAATTTATTATAAAATGAATAAATTCACATTTTTTGCAGACTCAAATGCAAGTTTCTGACTATTCCTAGGAAGCTTCAGCATATTCCACTACATGGGTATAAGGACTAATGAAAGTTAAAGTCAAATAGTCATCATATACACAATTAAGCACATATAACTTTCTATCGAGCACATATAACTTTCGAAATGCAAGTAATTTGACGTGCAGCAGCAATCCGTAGCTCCAATGATAAGTGTAATTAGAGAGAATAACTTGTTGTATTTCTATTCATGAATACAAGAGATTTATACACTTACACAAGACTCTATCAAAGGAAACTAAATCAAACAAAATAAAGAAAAATATCCTAAGGATTCACTTCTATAATTGAGTCACCTATCTATGGGACGTAATCTATTTACATCTCACTAATTATTCTGTAACACTCCCCGTCAAGCCGAAACATATATATTGATCATGCCCAGCTTGTTACAAAGGTAATTAACTCGAGTTCCAAGCAACGCGTTTAAGTTGTGAACAAATCAGCTAGTTGCCCTCTTGTCTTCACGTAGCCAGTGGAAATCAAGTTTTCCTGAATCTTCTCACGAATAAAATGAAAGTCAACCTCAATATGTTTAGTTCTTTCATGATACACGGGATTTGAGGCAATATGAAGAGCAGCTTGATTATCACACAAGAGTTTTGCTGGTGTATGATGCTTTAACCCAATCTCAGTTAAAAGATGATGCATCCTTATAATCTCACATGTAGACTGTGACATCTGCATTAGATCGAGATATAACACTTTTTTTCTTACTCGTCCACGATATTGGGTTCCCTCCAGCAAAGACACAGTAGCCTATAGTATATCTTCTATCAATTGTGGATCCATCTCAATCAGCATCTGCAAAACACTCAACACGAGTATGGTCGTGATTTCTATACAATATGCCAAGTCCAGGAGCTCCTTTCAAGTAACATAGAATTTGTTTCAAAGCCGCCCAATGCTTGACCGTAGGTGCGGACATGAACTGGCTAACAACACTTACCGCGAAAGCAATATCTAGATGAGTCACAGTGAGGTGGTTTAACTTTCCAACTAACCTTCTATATCTCTCTGGATCATCAAAAGGATTGCCATCATTTATCATAAGATGCACATTAGAAATCATTGGAGTACTACAGGGTTTGACTGATAATTTTCCAGTTTCTGCAAGTAGATAAAGAATATAGTTTCTCTGAGACAGAAGAATTCCCTTCTTGCTACTATTTACTTCTACTCCTAAAAAGTATTTCAACTAGCCCAAGTCCTTCGTATAAAACCTAGTATGCAAGAAGGACTTGAGGGAAGAGATCCGTACATAATCACTTTATGTTATGACAACGTCATCAACATATACGACAATGAGGATAATGTAACGATCTGACCGGTCATTTTGAGAGTTGTATCCCCGTTCCCCTATTTCCTGCTTCTTTTATGTTCTACAACTGTATTGTAACTTATTGGGTTAGTTAGTTCGGGTTCGGAGTGAATTGAGACACTTAGTCTCTTAATTGAAAGCTTAAGTTGGAAAGGTTAACTGGATGTCGACTTATGTGTAAACGACCTCAAATTTGAATTTTGATGGTTCCATTAGCTCCGTTAGGTAATTAAGAACATAGAAGCGCGTCCGGATTGTGATTTGGTGGTCCGTGGTAGAATTAGGCTTAAATTGGTGAAAGTTGGAATTTTGGAAATTTTGACGAGGAGTGAACTTTTTGATACTGAGGTCGGATTGGATTTCCGGAAATTGGAGTAGGTTCGTGGTGTCATTTCTGACTTGTGTTCAAATTTGAGGTCAATCCGACGTGGTTTGATAAGTTTCGACGTCGTTGTGGAATTTGAGAGTTTAGAAGTTTATTAGGCTTGAATCCGAGTGTAATCTATATTTTTGATGTTGCTTGTGGTGATTTGAGGGTTCGACTAAGTTCGTATTGGGTTATAAGACTTTTTGGTATGTTTGGTTGAGGTCTCGAGGCCTTCAGTTGGGTTTCAGAGGTTGAACAGATCGAAATTGGGACTTAGGCGATTGCTGAGTTTTCTAGTGTTCTGCTGTTTCGCATGTGTGGAAGGGGAGGCATAGGTGCGGTTTGGTCAGCTTGGTCTGTGAGCGCATGTGCAAGAAGGGGAGACACATCTACGCATCCGCAGATGTGGAAGCCGGAATGTAGAAGCGTAAGGGATCGCAGAAGCGGACTGGGGTTCGCAGGTGCGGCCACTTGATTGTAGAAGTTGGAATCGTGCACCTGTGATGGATGTTCCACAGGTACAGTGTCGCAGATGTGAAAGTTGGTCCGCAGATGCGGAAAGCCTGGGCAGAACATATAAATACAGGACTTCGAGATTTTTCACCATATTCACCGCTTTGAGCTTGGATTTGGAGATTTTTTAGAGGGTTTTTGAATGGATTACTGTGGTAAACTTCTTGTGCTCATTTTTCTTCAATAATGATGTTTCCCCACTGATTTTACACCTAGTTGGTGAGTTTTTTAGGTGAAAATTGGGTGTTTAGGGTTAGAGAATTGGAGATTTGAATTTTCGGGATTTGGAGGACCAAATGGTATCAGATTTGATAAATTTGATATGGATAGACAAGTGTGAATGGGCTTTCAAATATTCTAATTTTTGTCGGATTTCGAGACGTGGATCGGGGGGCCGGGTTAGGCCAATTTCGGGTTTTGGCTATAATTTAGTACTTTTCTTATGGAATTGCTTCCTTTATCCTATATTGATTGTATTGTACTACTTGTGGCTAGATTCAAGATATTCAGAGGCCGAATCGTGAGGCAAAGACATTTTGGAATAGCATTTTTCTTAGATTTAGGTGAGTAGCCGTTATAAATCTGGTCCTGAGGGTATGGAACCCTAGATTTTGTGTCATGTGATTATTTTGGAGGTGACACACATGCTAGGTGACAGGTGTGTAGGCGTGCACCGTGGAAGATTGCGACTTTGTCCGTCCCGTGAAATTGTAAAGTCGAATAGCCTACTGTTAACTACATGTTCCCTCTGTTTTATGAAAATTTAACTACAATGCATGTTAGAAATCATGCTTAGGCCATATGATATCACTGTTGGGACCCGCTGAGGTCGTGTACTTGTTGAATTAGCTGTTGTTTATTGTATTGTGGTCAGTCATGATTTTTCTTGAGTGTCACACTTCCATCTCTTTTTTTTCTTGTTGATACATGTTATTATATCTGTTTGGGCTGATTTATATGATTTTTGAGAGCCCGAGGGACTTGTGAGATTGGTGAATGAGACAGGGCCTGAGTGTCGAGCTCTAAGCTACGTGAGTGTATATGGATCAGGTTGCACGCCGCAGTGAGCCTAAGGGCTGAATATATATGGATCGGGTTGCACGCCGCAATAAGCCTTATGGCAATTTATATATTGGATCGGACTGCACACTACATCGATATAGCGCTTGGTCTGTCGTAGCTCCTAGGAGCCTGTACACCCCCATGAGCGTAAGTACCTATTGAGTGTGAGTACTGAGGCTTGAGAGCCGAGTGATTAAGTTGTTGAAGGGAGTTGAGTAATTGTTGCCCTGAGAGGTTGTGCTTGCTTTCATCAGTTATTGCACTTAGTTGCTATATATCATTTGTTTCTTAAATATTTTTTGAATATTCTGTATCCGATTTTCTCTATTTGAACGTAAAACTATAAAACTTATTTGACTTAAATTGCCAGATTTGAAAGCATGTGTAATCCTTGATGAAATTACTGAATGTGAACTATAATTGTGTAGCTCATCACTGTCTTCAGTTCCTTATTTATTTTTATTACTTACTGAGTTGGTTGCACTCATGCTACACCCTGCACTTTATGTGCAGATCCAGGTATTTTCGGTCATGGAGGACGCTGATATCGTGCGTAGTTGAGTATTAGATATGTACGAGGTAGCTGCCGGTGTTCGCAGTCCTTATCGCTCCTTCCTTGTTATCTTCTCTTTTCTGTATTTGTAGTTTGACACATACTCTTGTAGATAGTGTTTCTAGACTGGTTGTTTAGATGGTCATGACTTGGTGACACCCTAATGTTTGGGGCTATATTTCCACACTTGTAATTTGAGTTTTAAACCCTGTTTTTTTAAACTTGGCATTTATTTACGAACTTTTGATTTATCTTTTGCAATATCGGAAGTGTTTTGAAAAGTTCTTCTTGCCTAGTACCATCTATAGGCGCCATAACGACATGTTAGGATGTGGGTCATGACAAGTTAGTATTAGAGCCTAGGTTACATTGGTCTCACGAGTCATGAGCAGGTTTAGTAGAGTTTTGAGGATCAGTACGGAGACGTCTGTACTTATCTTCGAGAGGCTGCAGAACCCCTAGGAAAACTTCACATTCTTGAATTCTTGTCAAGCGAATCTGATGATTCTGGACTTCTGGTAACTAAATTCTGTTATTCTATTCTCTCAGAGATAGTGAGGACACGTGCTATTGGATAGGACAAACCACCACCAATACTACCTGCCAAGGCCGCGAGAGGTTGAGGTCGCGGTAGGGGAAGAGGTGCAGCTCGCACAACAACTAGGGAAGCACATGCAGATCCACCAGTTGACCTAGTTCAGGATCAGGTCCTAGTTGTGGATGCACCGGTTGGACCAATTCAGGCACCAGCTGAGCCCGTTGTGGTTCCAGGCCTTCAGGAGGCCTTAGCTTAGATTCTGACCGTGTGCACCAGTCTTGCTCAGGCGGTCTTTCTTTCTACTACAGCACCCACTTCTCAGGATGGGAGAGGCACTCAGACTCTCACCGCCCACACACCAGAGCAGGTGATACAGGGACTCCAGACACTAGGAATACCATCAGCCCAACCGGTTGCGGCTGCTCAAGACTATGTGTTTCATGTCATGCCTAAGTATGAGAAGCATATATTGGAGAGGTTTGGGAGGCTCCAGCCTCCATCTTTCAACGGTGCAGAAGGAGAGGATGCATAGGGCTTCTAGGATAAGTGTGAGAGGATGCTCCGTACAGCAGGTATTATAGAGACCAGTGGGGTCTCATTCACTACTTTTCAGTTCTCTAGAGCTGCCTTCACTTGGCGGAAGGTTTATGAGAGGCGTAGGTCTACCGGTGCAGTGCCACTTATATGGAAGGAGTCTCTATTCTCTTCTTGGATAAGTATATGTGTCGCAATCTCGCAAAGAGGAGCTGCACAGAAAGTTCAAGCAGTTGCATCAGGATGATAATACTGTGATGCAGTACGAGATGAGATTTTCCGAGTTATCCCGTCATGCGATTTGGTTGGTTATCACTGATAGGGAGAGGATTAGGAGGTTCATTAATGGCCTCACATTTCAGCTGCGGGTGCTTATGAATAGAGATAGGGTGTCTGATGCTACTTTTGATGAGGTTTTTGACATTGCTCGGCAGATAGAGTTGGTCCGCAGCCAAGAGTAGGTTGAGAAGGAGGGGAGGCCAAGAGGTCTCGTGGATCGGGTAGTTTTGGTGGTGTTCCTTCTGGAGGCCAGTTCCACCACAACAGAGGCCGTCCTTACAGGCATGCTCAGACGGCTCGCCCAGTTCACCGTGGTGCATCATCTGGCCATGGTTCTCATGGTTCTCATCAGGGTCACTCATCTTTCAGCACCCTTCCAGCTTAGAGTCCGTCCTATGCTCTATAGGGTCAGGGATCATCTATTCTAGGTCCTTCTACCAGTTATCCCGATGCTCGGGGCTCCCTTTAGTCCCTACCACCAGCACCAGGGAGTTGCTACGAGTGTGGAGAACCTATGCTTGCATTAATCAGTTGTTGCACTTGGTTGCTATCTATCATTTATTTCTGAAATCTTTCAGGAATATTCTGTATCCAGTTTTCTCTATTTGAACATGAAACTGTATAAAATAGATTTGATTTAAATTGCTGGATTTGAAAGTATGTCTACTTTTTGTTGAAATTACTAAATGTGAACTATAATTGTAGCTCGTCACTGTCTTTAGTTCCTTATTTATTATTGTTACTTACTCAGTTGGTTGTACTCACGCTATACCCTGCACTTCATGTGCAAATCCAAGTGTTTACAGTCATGGAAGACGTTGATCTCGTGGGTGGTTAAGTATCGGAGATTTACGAGGTAGCTGCCGGTGTTCGCATTCATTGTCTCTCCTTCCTTGTTATGTTCTCTTTTCTGTATATGTAGTTTGACACAGACTCTTGTAGACATTACTTCTAGACTAGTTGTTTAAATGCTCATGACGTGGTGACACCCCGATATTTGGGGCTATCTTTCCACACTTGTATTCGAGTTTTAAACCATGTTTTTTTGAAACTTGGCATCTATTTACGAACTTTTGATTTATGTTTTGCAATATCGAAAGTGTTTTCAAAGATCGGCTTGCCTAGTACCATTGATAGGCGACATAACGACAAGTTAGGATTTGGATTGTGACAGATAATGCCAGCTACTGATTGTCGGTAGAAGATTATTGATCACATTTGCTCATTTTCAGCCCAAATTCCTGAACTACCTCACTGAACTTTCCAAACCAAGCTTGGGGACTTTGCTTTAAGCCATACAATGACTTCTTTAAATGACAGACTTTCCCGTGCTCCCCCTGAGCAACAAAACTAGTTGGTTTCTCCACATACTTCCTCTTGAAGATTACCATGAAGGAACACATTCTAGATATCCAACTGATGTAAATGCCAATTTTTAGAAGCGGTAAGATAGATGAACAAGAGAACATAATTGAGCTTTGCAATAGGAGAGAACATGTCTGAATAATCCACCCCATAAATTTGAGCATACCCTTTAGCTACAAGTATGGCCTTAAGCCTCGCCACAGAACCATCTGGATTAACTTTAACTGTGAAGACCCACTTACATCCCACTGGCTTCTTTCCCTTTGGTAAATCCACCAAATCCCACATGTGATTTTCCTATAAGGCGTGTATTTCCTCAAACATCGCATTAGACTATCCAAGATGATTCAAAGCATCCTTCATTGTTTTGGGTACAGAGATAGAGTCTAGAGAGGAAATCAAAGATCTAGACATATATGATAAGTGGCATAGGATACAAAATTAGCAATAGAATATGTGAATTTGCAAGTACGTGTACCTTTACGAAGAGCAATAGGAAGGTCATGGTTTTAAGAAAGATCAGGTGGCGGAGGATCTGATGATGAAGAAACTGGTGCACGACATGTGTCATCAGTCTCTTTTCTCCTCGAGTAAACTTGAACAATTGGCGGTGTTTCCAGCGTAGAGGGAGCAGGTTCAAAGGGCAGAATAGTCGATTGGTTTTGAATAGAAAAATTGGGAGATAGAAGAACAACATTATTTGGTTGTTCTGTCAAAGTACGGCTAACATGATAGACTAACCATTCATCATCCTCCCCCTGACCTGTAGAAATAGGAGGTGCATAAAAGAGTGGAGTCATATTTGAAAATCCACATCAATTGACACAAGATATTTTCTAAGTTCAGTAGAATAACATCGATACCCCTTCTGAAGACGAGAATAGCCTAGAAAAAACACACTTCAATGCCTTGGGATCCAACTTAGTAACAGATGTTCGAACATCACGAACATAACATGTGCTTCCAAATACCTTAGGATCCACTGTAAATAGTGACTTATTAGGAAAAAGAACATTATAAGGCGCATCACCAACGAGCACAATAGATGACATCTGATTAATAAAAAAATAAGTGATTGAGACCGCATCAACCCAAACTATTTAAGAACCTTCATTTGGAACAAAAGTGATCGAGCTATCTCAAGTAGATGCCTATTCTTCCTTTCAGCAACTCCATTTTGAGAAGGTGTATCGACACATGAAGATTGATGGAGAATACCGTGTTGTCTCATATAAGACTGAAATAATTCTGACATGTATTCTATAGTGTTATCACTCCTTAGAATATGCACTGAAGTATTGAATTGAGTTTTGACTTCAGCAAAAAAGGCACAAAAGTGAGTAAACACTTCAGAGTGACTCTTCATAAAATAAATCCTAGTCATTCGAGAAAAATCATCAACAAAAGTGACAAAATACTTATGTCCAGTTTTGGAAACAACAGGGCATGGTCCCCAAACATCAGAATGATCTAACTCAAAAGCTGACTCAACCCCTTTACTAACCCTTAGAGCTATTGAGTTGCGGTTGTGAGCACGTGATTGTTGCCCTATATGAAATATTGCTATAAATTAAAGAAATAAATTTTTTCCAATTATTTACAATTTTATAGGATTTTTGTGTTATTTGTTTGCATCTTTGTGCATGTTCACATTTGTTAAAACCATAAAAATACAAAAAAAATAAAAAAATATCATGTATTGCATTTAGATTTTTTATTTTTATATATTATAAGGTTTGATTAGTTAATTAATTATTTCTATAAAAATAAAAATAAAAAATGGTTCATGTTTACATTTTGCCTTTAATTGGTAGATTAGTAATTTTTCTTTGTATTTAGGAGCAAGTAATCTATTCAATTATTTTAAGTAGATAAGTAGTGTAATCTTGCAATTTAGATAATTTAGGAATTTAATTTTAGGATTTCATTACTTAAAGAAAAGAAAGAAAAAAAAAGGGAAAAAGAAAAGAAAAACGAATTGAAAGGGGGTAGTTTAATGGGGGTTTGACATAGTTACCCACAAAAACAAAATTATTTACCCTTGTCTACCCATTTATTTTTCTACCCATAAACTAATTATATTTCCTACCCATAGTAGATTTTGTGGAAAATTTTCTTTTTATTCTCCAATTCTTTTTTATTTCTATGCTTCTTTTCTTTTCTTTTTCTTTTTCTTTTTTCCTTTTCTTTTTTCTCGTTTTCTTCTTATTTTTTTTCTTTTTCCTATTCTAATTTCATTTAACTTCTTTTTTTTACATTCCTTTTCTCTTCATAATCTAATTTCATTTACTATTTTTACTATTTTTTATTATTCTTTTTTATATATATTATTACTAGAGAAAAATTAACTTGTGTACCAATTAAATATAGCTAATACAACCAAAAAATATTAACTAACATTTGATACCAATATAGTATATAGTTATACCAACAGGGTATACAATTGTACGCAAAGAGTTAAAACCTTGATCTCCTTACCTGTAAATATCACATTGACTGTTGTTGAGCACCATAAATTACATAATTAAATTTTAAGAATCAACACGTGGTTGCCATGCAAACCTTGATCTCCTTGCCTATAAATATCAATACACACTCTATGATTAGCAGTAATGCAACCAGTTATAGAGGAAGAAAACATAATCTACGATAACCAAATCTCCATGTATACTAGTTAGAATAAAAATGATAATAAAATATTAAAAAATTGCAATCAAAGTATAAGTAGCAAAAGAGACTTCTAGTACCATGTGATACCAATATGGTATATATGTATACCAACAGAGCATACGATTTCTCTAGAATATTGCTACAACTATCTGCGACTATACTACTGTACCAAAATATTAAAGGACGCTATAAAAGTATGATAAAATTACATGCTCGTATTGCAAGCTAAATATTGCAAAACAAATTGCTCATAATACACATAATTTATGTCCATCGGCATACAAAATTTCCAGCATTGCAACTCATGTTCATATAAATAATTTTATAATAGAATTCACTTAAAATGCAACTAAAATAACCAAAACAATATTAAAACTACCATATGACACCAATATGGCATATAACTGTACCAACATGGTATACAGTTTTATTGGTTAATTTTCGGCAACTATATGACTATACTACTATTACGTCACACGCATGCATAAAGAGAAAATAAAAAAATAGTGTACCACATATTAATATAATAAGGTATTTCAAGAATTGTACTATATTACTATTATTAAAAGAAAATCAAAATATTGTACCAATTAAATGCAGCTAATACAACCTAAAATTGATTCAACTAGCATATGATACCAATATAGTATATAGCTATACTAATAAGGTATATAGTTGGAATGAATAGTATACTAAAATGGTATATTTGTATACTATTTGGGTATACAATACAAATTCGTCTTCTTCTCTGGTTCAACTATATTTCAATCCAAATTTCTAAAATTAACTACAAATCTCCACCAAATTGACTAAAACTTTAGCTACAACCTCCAATCAACTTTCCAAACAAACCCATACAGGATCGGATCAAAATAATTAAAAACTCAAATAAATCAAGTTATGAGTTTCAAGCTTCAAGGTCCTTCAATGGTGGATTTAATTTTTTTTGCAATAAATCTCCAAAATTGACATTAAAGGTACAATCTACACATCAAAGAACAATAACTAACGAATTTCAACAGTAAAACAATATAAAAAAATCATATCTGGCATTGCGAACTCATTCATATGGAGTTTCAATTTTTTTTGTTTTCAGATTTAAAATTACATCCATTATTTTTATGTGATAATGATTAATAATCAGTTGAAAAGAAGATTATCACGCTGTAGTACTCTTGGAGGTTTATAATGGTATTTACATGATTGTGGATCTTTCAAACGGGAAGGAAATAATATCAGATGGTCAAACGAAACTAGGGATGGGTAGGCTAATAATTAGTTTTCTTAGAAAGGTATATAATATAATAAGTTTAACAATGGGTAAAAACGGGTAAATACTTTGCTTTTAATAGGTAGCTTGTGTAATTTCCTCTAGTTTAATTGGGTTGGGAATTTAAGTTAAGCCCAAATCAGGGCAGAGCCCAAGTAGTAATATCACCCGCCCTAGCCCAAATTATCCCATTTACCCACTCGTCCGCCCCGAAACCCGACCCGTTCTCAAACGTTAACAAACAAAAGAGACCCAGAACCCTAATCTCCAAGACACATCAGCGCAGCCACAGTTCCTCTTCTCCAAATAGAATCCAGCACCAAATTCGTCCCAAAATTTGCCAAAATTTAGGTGAGTGAAACCCAATCTCACAACCACGCATTCCCTCCTTCTCTCCTCTTGCCATTTCTAACGGTTTCTGACAGATTCTCTCATCCCCATTTCCTTTATCACGTGTTGGAAGGCTTTAGAAGGCATATGCTGGATGATTAGGGAGTGCGGGATCAATTTCGATTAATCCCAGCCCTTCATTCATCAGGTGTTTGCCTGATAAATAGAGGAATTTTGGAGATTTTCAGGGAGTTTTTCGGATTTTGGAGAGATTTTTGGGGATTAAAAAATTGGAAGGGAAAGGTTGGAGAATTTTCTGAAGCTTTTCATTTTCTCTTCTCTAAAAAATTTCTTCTAAAAAGTTTTTTCTTAAAGGTTCAAAGAGTGAGATATATATATATATATATATATTAAATTCTGAATTCGGCTTTTGAGTTCCAAAGAGATAAAAATGAATTGAGGTCATTCGATTGGTGGTGAGATTCAAGTTCGTCGACTTCGATTTTCTACTATTGTTCTACTGCTTCGCAGCTGAACCTCGCTAGGAATTTGGCATTCAAAAGTGTATTTGCTGCTTCTTCTTTGATTATTATAAATGGAATTTGCAATTTCAGGTTCGATTTCCTCTTTTATGTGACCCTATTCTTTAAGTGTTCCTGAGCTATAAGATTCTGAATAGAATGGTTTGTTTTATTGTATGATCGAACTTCATGAGGGAGTCGAGCTTGGGTTCATCATTTTTCCCGATTAGTAGTCGAAAACGATTTTTGACGCGTTGTTCTCGCTGATGAATCTCTTCTCAATGGTGTGATGTATTTGAGTATGTTCAGTCAGTAAAAGTTGATTTTGAGTGGTCATCCTCTAAGCTTATATGCTTTAACTGTTATTATGGTGTCAAGTTTTCATTTGAGTTAAGATTTAGTCGTTTTTAAATGAACGATTGCGTCCAGCTTTGAAATTGTGTGGATTCTTGAAGGGTGTCACATTACTGTTAGTTTAAGTTGACTGGTTCTCCTAATGTTTGCATTATATTTGGTTAGTCTGTTAGCGTAAGCCGCTCTTGGTTGTTGAAACTGGGAGTTTGAATCATGGTTTTACTTGATTCTGAACATGACAATGTGAGTATGAAGCAATGCATTTGAGGTGTTATTAGTTTCTGTTTGAATAGTCTCTTATGAGATGGATGTCGGAGTCCTCTGTTCGTTATTTGATTAGTTTGAGTATGCTAAAGTATGTCTTGTGTGCTTAAAGTGATTTAGTGTTTGAAGCTGCCCTCATCATTTTACTGTTAATGACCTGTTAAGGTTCTAGTGTTTGAGGTTCTGTTGTTAAGATAATTGAATCAGACCCTTAGTCATTTTAGTTTGGAAACCAATTTCTTGTTAATTGTTTAGTGTTGACACGAAGGTATAAGATCTTTGGTTAACCTAGTTCAGTTGGTTTTCCTACAACTTGCATGTGATTTTGTGTTCATCACATAGCTTTGTGAAGGTATTGAGTGTACGTTACTACATTTAGTCGCATTTCCAATGTCCATACCTGCTGAATTTGGGCAGTTGATAGAATTATTAGGCTATTTAACACTTGTTCTGTTTTGCATTATTTAAGAAGCAAATCTTCCTTGTTTTGCAGTGTCTGCCTCACGTACCCAATTGCTTGCTTCTTGAAATTGTTGTGTATCTTGGTATTGATCGCATCCAGTTAGAAGAAAAAGGAACTGTGGGTTAGGTTCAAACTCTGAAATCAGGAGGCCCGACAACTTTTAGAATGGCTAGAACTTGGTGCAACTTTGAATGAACTTGTGTATCATCTTGGTTTTCTGTTTCAGATTTGGGAAAATAACTTGTGCTTTAATCCTCACTCTATGAACTTGAGTAAACGTTTGAGGGAATGTTTCTTGTTGTTGGTTTATTTTTCTGTTCATATCTACAGTTACATGCTTCTTTGCGTGAATTGGGTGTGGGGTTGGGCGTCAAGATTAAAATGTTGAGTTTACCTCATTTAGCAATGGAAGAGAAACGAAGGAACATTGAGTAGAAGTATAACAGTTAATAAATTGCATTGTCGTAACTTTTTGATATGAAGTGCACGATTCTGTCATCAGCTTTTCCTTCTTAATTACTCCTATGTGTTAATTGTGTATCAGTTCTAAATGAAGTGCGAGATTACTGTTTTCTTGTTGAGCTTGTCCTGCTCGATCTTGTCTTACTGTTGGTTTCCTGCAATTGAGCGAGACAATATGAAATTTTTATCTTGAGGGAAAAGGGACTTTAGAGGCTTTAACAGATCAGACAATGTAGCATTAGCTTGCCCTGTATGTTAACTCAAACGTCAGCTGCAGTTGGTTTGGTCATTGCAAATCATGAAATCTTTTCTTGACATTTTTTATATTAGCTTATAGGCACGTGATTAAGCCATCACAACTACGGGTACTGTTTCCGTGACGTAGTTGTGGTCCTTATTTTTTTCTTCAGAAATTGAATAAATAGGAATATCTTTAGTTTGCCTTAGTAAAATAATTCATTTCTTTTAAAAATAATCGAGGTGTGCCGTGCCAAAATAAAATCTCAATTGCACGGTCCTCATTTAATTAATCTTGTTCATCCTTAGAAATCGAGGCGTGCCATTTAGCGAATTTCCATGGCCCTCGCAAAGTTGCAAATGCGTAGTTACTTTAGGTGCGTTATTTTAATAATTCACCTTCCTAAACTCGGGTGCGCATTTATCTGACCCAAATCTAAATCTCAACAATGTTATATAAAATGTGTTGCGGACTGCGAGTGCATTTTGTGACGTGGTTTAAGACATATTTTATATGATGTTGCAATCTTCCTTAAAAAATGAATGAAAGCGGCTATAAAGTTAAAATTGCAGATAGGTTCAAAATGTTTTAAAATCAGATAATTATGTCAGTTATAAATGTTTCTGGACCGTGCTAGAACCAAGAAACTCAGGAATGCCTAACACCTTCTCCCGGGTTAGCAGAATTCCTTACCCGGATTTCTAGTTCGCGGACTGTAATACATAGTCAACCTTTTCCTCGATTCGGGATTTGAACCTGTGACTTGGGACACCATAAATCTCCCAAGTGGCGACTCTGAATCTTTTAATAATATAATCCTGTTTCGATTGTCCTTTAATTGGAAAAGCTCCCTTATTATACCCCTTCCAGGGGTTAGTAAAAAGGAGGTGTGACAGCTCTGGCGACTCTGTCGGGGACAAGAACCCAGAACTTCTGGTTCAGGGTTCAAGAATTCGAGGTTAGATGAATTGTTATATTTGGCTTTAATTATTATCTGATTTTATTAATGTATTAAATGTTGCTTTTACTGCCTTGATATTATCTGAATTGTATATGGACTGCTATGAAACCCTTCTCTTCTCATCTTCGGGGATGTGCTCGCTGGTCGAGACTCCCTATTCTGTTAGTGTCATACCTTGAAATAAGAAAGAGGCTCGGACAAGTTACTAAGCTGGATGGCCTTTTGGTTCCCGGTACGTAGCCCCCTCATCGGCTCGAGTTGTCCGTTCGGGTATACAAGTCTAGAACAAATGCCCAGGTTTTGAACTTAGAATAACTCAGCCTCATGCCGCATCCCTAGTAGGAATGCTTGTTTGCATCATGTGCATTTGACTTAGGGGACTCAACACAAGGGTTGGGTCCGTCTAGGACAGTTGTACCCAAAATAACAGACCATCTTGATGCATCCTATGTGCTACATGTTGCATTTCTCCAAGGGTAAAAAGGTCATTTGGCGGACCAATGATAGTTAAGGGCAAATGAAAAAATAAAAAAAAAAAGAAAAATAATGAAAAAAATGAGATGGTGAAGTGTGAAGATAAAGCAAGAAAAAGACCGACAAAAACAACATGAAAAATTCAAAAAAAAATTGCACTTTTTATCATTTTTCAAAAAATCAAAAGTAAAAAAAAAAAGAAAAAGAATATCCAAAAAAAGAGTTTGCATGTTTTATTATTTTTAAGGAAAAGACAAAAAAAAGAGCATGTTTTCTCTAAATTAGTTATTTTTTTAATTTTTGCCCGTATCCAATCTGCCTCAACTACGCATACCTGATTCTCGTCTTTCGGGGCGTGATACGTTGGCAACCCACATAGGGTCCGGTCTTCCTAGTAAATCTTAGGTTCTTAGCTTTGCAGGGTCTTAGCCAAATTTTGCACTTCCAGCCACCCTTTGGCTAAATAAGCCACTTTGCAAAAATAGCCACAATCATGTCTTGCATGTGTCAAACACGAAAGGTTATTGTCTCACATAGTGTTTTAGGTCTTTAATTTTCTTTGGTCTAATTTTCTCATACAGGTGTGTATTTACTTACCGGGGTTTGAGCATGATAGATACCCCAGGATCACCGCATTCAGGAGCTGCTCGAGGAGCCATTTTATGTTTTGAGTCAATTATTCATGTTTTACTTTCTAGTCTTGTTTAGTAGTATTCCTTCTTGTAGGTGATGTTAGAGTTTGTAATAGTCTAGTTAAGTTTGCTGAGTCTTTTGTTATTGTATTTTATTTTTGGAAATGTGTTACGAGTCAAAAACCCAAAAAAAAAAAGCAAAAACAAAAAAAGGGAAATTTTACGTTTTTATATTTCCGTTATAAGTTTTCTTTAGAATACTAATTCTAGAAATGAAAAACAATTCTCTTTGAGGTTGTTTTTCCTTTAGGCAATTAATATCAAAATAAAAATCGCTTTTATGTTTCCTTTAGTATATCAGGACCAAAATTAAAAAAAAGAAGAGAATTTTATTTTAGTACCTCTTTAAAAGTTTACTTTAAGATATTAATTCTAAAATCCAAAAAGATTTTCTTTTGAGATGTTTCTTTGGGAAATTAGTGAAAAATAAAAATAAAAAAAAAAATTCTTTTTATTTTTCATTAGAACTTTAGGATATTGTACATATAAAAAAACATACTTTATCTTTTGTTTATCATTAGAAATTCTTCTTCAGGCAATCAAAATTGAAATCCAAAAATATTTTGTTTTATCTTCTTCATTGCTTGTTTCGAAATCTGACATCAGGATATCAAACGAAAATTCAAAATATTTTTTTGTGGTTTATTCTTTAGATTTTCTTCTTAAAAAAAAATCAAAAAATATCTTTCTCTTCTAGATTTTTTCCTTAATAACAAAATGTCCGTTAAGCTTGAGTTTAGAATCGGTCATAGAACATTAAGTCTAGAAAATTTTAAAAAAAGGGATTTGCTTCTTTTATTTCTCTTTTCTCATCAGAGTAGTCATTAAAGGAAAAGAAGAAGAAAAAGAATGTCAGTTTGTTTACTTTATTCTCGATCTTCCAGAACTACGCAAAGATCTGATTCATGCGGGGTCATGATACGTAGGCAACCTACATAGGGTTCGATCGAATTATTTTTTTTAATTATTATTAAGAAAAAATTAAAATCCCGGAAAAAAAAAAAAGAAGAAAAGAAGAAAAAGATGGTGAAATTATGGGATGTGCGAAATGAGAGGAAAGAAAAGAGCGATAATCAGAAAGAAAGAAAAAGGAAGGAAAATGAGCGAGCCAATAAGTGCTAGAAAAGCGAAGGAAGGAGAGAATTGAAATGAACAAATTGGGATGATGCCAACTGACTTTTGTACCCTCAAAGTCATTTTAGAACCGATAACTGTGGCTCGGTGCATTGCACATAAAGTGAGATTATCTTATGTTAAATGCCCTAACGCTAACGTGATGGCTTCATTTTGTTATATTCAAAGCAGAAGGGTGGTTGGCTTGTGGTTTTCAAAGTGGTAATTCTTCTCGACAACACGAAGTCAAAAGGCAATGGCAGACAACAACAGAACTGGGTTGGTTGATACCGGTGCTCGAAAACAATTGGTTGAACAGGACAATGGATTGGTTGAAGAGGTACAGATGTTAAGACAACACATGGCGGACATGTATCAGGCCTGGATGACTGGGAAGGCACTGCCCCCGCCACCACCTAGCTTCCTAGATGCCGCCCTTACCCAAATTCCGAACACAATGCCAGATGACCCTCCATACTATCCAGGCACACCCGCTTGTCACAGTTTTCCCAACCAACCATCCTAGTAGCTCCATCACTCATCCTCCAATTACCTCTCCCCAAAATTGCCCTCATGTCATATCCACTATCCCCAACAATGAATACCCACTCAAAGCTCATGATGCCCAATATTACCCCTCAGAGGTTGCCCACAAGGTTCTTGACTCTTACAAGAAGAGCCCTCAGGATGAGCTTCATGCTGAAAATGAAAAGGTCACAGGAAAAGAAGGGCGAGATGAGATATCTAGGAAGCTGAAAAGCATAAAACATTCCTTAAAGAACATGCAAGGAATGGAAGACCAGGGTAACATGGCTTACAAAGAACTATTTGTGTCCCCTGACGTTCGCCTGCCCCCGGGGTTTAAAGTGCCAAAATTTAACTTATATGATGGGTGTGGAGATCCGGTAGCTCACCTGAGGGTCTATTGCAGTGAAATGAGAAGTGTTGGAGAGAAAGATCACTTGTTGATGGCATATCTCAGTAAGAGCTTGACTGGGGAAGCTTTGGAATGACATAATCGTCAAGATGTCGGGAAGTGGCATACATTGGGTGACATGGCTCAAGATTTTGTGCGATATTTTCAGTACAATAAAGACATTGTCCCAAACCCTTCCTCCCTATCTCAGATAGAAACGAAGCCCAAGGAAAATTGTAGGGACTTTTGGCTCAGATGGAACGAACAAGTTGCTTGGGACAGTTCTCCCATTGATAGAAAAGGTGTTACTGAGCCCCGCCGACGACATGGTCCAGTGGTCATTCTTTCTAAACGCTTTCAGCCTCAATACCGACCCCGTGAACATCCCCAAACTCCACATAAGCCAACCTAGTATTATCCTCCAAACAACATCCGGCCATCTGTCCAACCACCAGGTCACTCCCTAGGGCGAGCACCAGCATCCCAAAATTTCTCGTGTGCCTTCACAACATTTTCAAGCATCCAACAATCCTTGAAAACTAAGGCATGGATGGAAACAAAGGCAAAAAGATAATTTCATGCCCATCGGAGAATCCTACACATGTTTGTTTGAAAAGTTAAAGCATTCTGGCCTGATTGAGCCGCTCCTCGGCTATACTCCAGAACCATATGCGAAAGGCTTTGATCATGCTGTTCGATGCATGTACCACTCTAATGTCCAGGGGCATAGAATTGAAGATTGTCGCTCTTTGAAAAGGGAAATAGAAGGAATGATTCAAGAAGGGGTAGTTGTGGTGAATGACAGTGGGAGGGAGCATGCGAATCATCTAGGGAACTTGATAATGGTCTTGGAAATATTGATGCAAAACTCAGTGGCTAAGATGTCGTGCTTGGTAATTGGGAAGACGCTCCATTTCTTGGTCAGCCGTAGTGGAGTTTTGGTGGTTTATTTTGTTGTCATTTCTGTTATTCGGGTTATTTCAGGGTTGTAATCCGGATATTGTATTGTGACTCAAACCCTTCTATCCTCTCATTTTGCCTGGTTTGTTTAGTCGTAGAAGCTCGTTTAGCGTTGTCTAGGTTTGTTCCAGGGTTGTAAGCCCAGTCTAGTTTACTTGTCTTATTGTTCGAACTGTTTCACCGTCTGTCTAATACAATTTCCTGTTTTCTATTATTTTTAGTCATTTTCGTTTGCTTAGCTCTCTTTTCTTTTCATAGTTCTTTTCATGTTGGCTCTAGTGACATGACATGCATGCGTAATTCTCGGCCTGGGCTCAAAAAGTTAGTCATGAAGCATTGAAACAATTTTGAAGATGATAGGAGCACATAAGGGAAATAAGAAAAGATTTGAAAACTTTGAGATCATTTCGAGCCCGAATCATCTGAAACTGGGGCAGATAAAACATAAAGAAACCCTATGGAGATGCATCATGCCACATCGGATTGAAGCTAAAGGCAAGTTTGCCAAATTGACAGGGGCCGTTTGTGGTAAGGAGAAGTGAGAGTGTTGTCCAATAGTGCTTTGTATTTAATAGATGTGAAAGGTGAATGCGTGGATACAGTTATCAAGTCTAGTACAATCAAAAGATGTTACGAATGTTTTCCTTGGTTGGTTTAAATGTGTTATTTGTACTTGGCATGTTTCGAAGATTGGAATGACGAAGACATTTTGTTCTGCTATCTAAACACTTTATCCTTCGTTACCCCTTTGAGCCTTATTTATTTTCTTTCATACCCCTCTTTTGGAATCAGTAGCAAAGATCAGAAACACAAGCGTGAAAGATAAGTAAAGGAAAAAGAGAAAAGAAAAAGAATGAAAAGAGAGAGGAAAAAAGAATGAGAAAAGGGAAAACAAGAAGAAAAAGAAAAAGGAAAAAACAACAAAACAGCAAAACAACAAAAAGAGGGAAAGAGGAGAAAAAAAGGAAAAGAAAGATCACAACAAACAAAATAATTCCTATCACATGAACTACGTTCGATCTGATTCCTTTTAAGGTTACGTAGGCAACCTCACGGTTCAGTCCCATCAAAATAAAAATCCAAAAGTCCCCAAGCAAAGAAACTGGGGCAGACGTTGTAATTGTTGTAAGAAATCTGATTCTGAAAGTTGTAATTTTAAACCCATCTGAATTGTTTTTGAGCCTTTTGATACCCTTTATTTCTAATCATATCCAAAAGCCCACATTACGGTCCAAAGAAAGACCTTATAATCAGTCTTCAAGAAATGCCAAGTCGAGCAAGAAGAGGTGATTCATATCAGGGAAAACACTGGTCCAAGCAGGAAAAGTAATAAAAAATGAGAGAGACTTATTGGTGAAAAGCCTCACGGGCACCGTAAGGCAATGTGAGTTGAGAGAAATCAAAATGAGAGAGTCTTATTGGTGAAAACCCTCACGGGCACTGTAATGCGACGGGAGCTGAGAGAAATAAAAAATGAGAGAGTCTTATAGGTGAAAACCTGCACGGGCACCTTAAGATGAATGTGAGTCGAGAGATGAACAAATGAGAAAGGTCTGTTGGTGAAAACCTTTCAAGGCACCGCAGATGAACAAGTTTAAGGTTTGGGAGAAGAAATCAGGATATGGAATTCCGGGGCAACAAAGTATAGTTGATTGGTTGGACAGATTAGGCTGATTAATCTGAAATGCATGTCATGATCATTGGTGCCAGCTGTTCCACTCAGATAAGTCTCTTTTTCTTTTTCTTTTCAGTAAGTTGTCCAGTTTTGGATTTTCTTTATCCTTAACTCTCAAGGTCATTGCATTTCATTTTTTTGGGGGTCTGTTTCTCTAAGATGTTTCAATGTCAGTCTTGTTCAAAGCAAATAAGAAAGGATTTCAAACCTCACTACCAACTTCCAAAATTGCAAAGCACAGTATGGACAGAACATACCAAAGATAGCATAATATAAAGTGGGATATAGGGAGTCACCGAAAGTTTCATCGGTGGAATGATTTGGTAATGTCATGGGAGATGCAAAGGTTCAGATAAATGGGTTAGAGATGTAAAACAATAGTATGGGTATGGAAGACTCGGGTCATCAAAGTTTATGAGGTTTGAGGTCAGTCAGAAGTCAAGCAGTTCAAGGCTAGTTTGGGGAAGCAGGTCAAAACCAAACACATCAGCGGAGAGACCTTCAGCAAGAATGCCATCAACTGACCACCACGTTTTAAACTGACAAATTTTTCTTTGATTGAATCAGGGGCAGAAAATTTCATTTGTTTCGGAGAAACTCTCTGTAGGGGAAAAGAGCAAGCACCAAACAGGTTTGACCGTAAACTCTCAGGACCCTCCTGTAAAATGGGACTTAGTTAAATTTCAAAGCAATCAGGAATATCATATTCTAGCATAAGGAATATAAGTTGGCTTCAAAGTTTGCATGTTTAGGATAGGATTCAATTAGGAGTTTTCAGGACCCTCCCTGAATAATGGGACCTAGTTTTAAGATTTCCATTAGATAACAAGACGTAGCGTAAATTCTGTTTTAGAGTAGTATGATTCAGCTGTAAAATTGTCACTTTTAAGATAAGACTTGATTTTGATTTTCAGGACCTTCCTGGATAATAGGATGTAGTTTTAAGACCCTCTTAGATAACAGGACTTAGCGGAAGTAATACCTTTAGAAGATACAACTTAGATTTATAATTGTCATTTAATTAAGAGTTGTCAGGGCCTCCGTGGATAATAGGACCTAGCTTTCAAATTCTTAGTAATAGTTGGTAGAAGAACTCAGTTTAACACTCACCTATGTGCCCAGCTGCCAAACTGGGTAGAAAATTTTCTTTATTTTGTCTTTTTTGTTGAAATCAGGTACACGCCTGGAGAGCATGAGAATACATTTCGAGTTCAGCAATCAGGAGCCCACCTGGAAAGCATGGGAATACATTTCAAGTTTAGCAATCAGGAGCCCACCTAGAGAGCATGACAATACATTTCGAGTTCACTAATCAGGAGCCGCCTAGAAAGCATGGGAATACATTTCAAGTTTAGTAATCAGGAGCCCGCCTGGATGGGCATTTCGAGTTCAGCAATCAGGAACCCGCCTGGAGAGCATGGGAATACATTTCGAGTTTAGCAATCAGGAGCTTGCCTGGAGAGCATGGGAATACATTTTGAGTTTAGCAATCAGGAGCCCACCTGGAGAGCATGGGAATACATTCAAGTTTAGCAATCAGGAGCCCGCCTGGAGAGCATGGGAATACATTTCAAGTTCAGCAATTAAGATCCCTCCTGGAAAGCATGGGAATACATTTTAAGTTCAGTCGTCAGGAGCCCGCCTGGAGAGCATAGGAATACATTTCAAGTTCACCAATCAGGAGCCTGCCTGGAAATCATGGGAATACATTTCAAGTTCAGCAGTCAGGAGCCCGCCTGGAGAGCAAGGGAATACAATTCAAGATTAGTAGACAGGAGCCCGCCTGGAAAGCAAGGGAATACATTTCAAGTTTAGCAATCAGGAGACCACCTAGAGAACAAGGGAATACAATTAAAGCTTATCAGTCAAGAGCCCACCTGGAAAGCAAGGGAATACAATTCAAGCTTAGCAGTCAGGAGCCCGCCTGGAGAGCAAGGGAATACAATTCGAGTTTAGCAGTAGAGCAAGGGAATACATTCAAATTCAGCAGTCAGGTGCCCACCTGGAGAAAGGGTCAACATCTCAAATACAGTTCAAGTTCAGCGGTTAGGCGTCCACCTGGAGAAAAGGAAAATATCTCAAAGTACAATTCAAGTTCAACAATCAGGCGTCCACCTGGAGAAAGGAAAGCATCTCAGAATGTAGTTCAAGTTTTGGCAGTCAGGCATCCACCTGAAGAAAGGGAAAACATCTCAGGTTACAATTCAAGTCGGCAACAGAGGAATTTCACGAGGAGAATACAAGTCAGCACAACAACAAGAACTGCAGGATCAAGTTTGAAGATATAGATAGGTTTTTGTAATTTATAGATTATAGTATAGTCTAGATTCTTTTATTTTGTCATAGTGTAGTAAGGGGTTCAGTAAGCAGTAGCAACAACAGCAACATTGAAATCACAGCTTCGTGGCAGTTCCAGCTACCAAACATTCATGAACTACACTGACCTGATTCCTTTTTAGCCAAGGATATATAGGCAACCTCAGAAGCAGGGTGCGGTCAAATCTTTCAAAAATGCTTCCCACGGATTATGCAAACGGGCAAAAATCGCTCGTATCCGCTCACTTTATCTTTGCACGAAAACTCTTCGTGTTTCCAAGCAAAGAGGGGAAGCTGTGAGCACGTGATTGTTGCCCTATATAAAATACTCCTATAAATTAAAGAAATAAAATTTTCCAATTATTTACAATTTTATAGGATTTTTGTGTTATTTATTTACATCTTTGTGCATGTTCACATTTGTTAAAACCATAAAAAATACAAAAAATAAATACCATGCATTGTATTTAGATTTTTTATTTTTATATATTTTTAGGTTTGATTAGTTAATTAATTATTTCTATAAAAATGAAAATAAAAAATGGCTCATGTTTACATTTTACCTTTAATTGGTAGATTAGTGATTTTTCTTTGTATTTAGGAGAAAGTAATATTTTCAATTATTTTAAGAAGATAAGTAGTGTAATCTTGCAATTTAGATAATTTAGTAATTTAATTTTAGGATTTCATTACTTAAATAAAAGAAAGGAAAAAAAGGGAAAAAGAAAAGAAAAACAAATTGAAAAGGGGTAGTTTAATGGGGTTTTGACACAATTACCCACAAAAACAAAACTATTTACCCTTGTCTACCCATTTGTTTCTCTACCCATAAACTAATTACATTTCCTACCTATAGTAGTTTTTGTAGGGAATTTTTTCTTTTATTCTCCAATTCTTTTTTATTTCTATGCTTCTTTTCTTCTTCTTTTTGTCTTTTTTTCTTTTCTGCTTCTCTTTTTTCTCGTTTTTTTGTCCTTTTCTAATTTCATTTAACTTTTTTTTTATATATTCTTTTTTTCTTCATAATCTAATTTCATTTACCGTTTTCACTATTTTTTATTATTCTTTTTTTATACAATAAGAAAAATAATTGATATAGTACATGTTTGTTCACCTTTTTTTTTAATATAACTAGTACAATATACCTTTTATTTTATTTTTCTTTCTTATTTTTTAAATTTAATTATTAAACTGAAATAATATTAGTTGTCACTTGATCTAATACACTAAATATCACATTGACTGTTGTTGAGCACCTTAAATTACATAATCAGATTCTAAGAATCAACACATGATTGACATGCAAACCTTGATCTCCTTCCCTATAAATATCAATACGCACTCTACCATTACCAGTAATACAATCAGTTATAGAGTAAGAAACATAATCTACGGCAACCAAATCTCTAAAAATGATAATAAAATATTAAAAAATAGAAATAAAGTATAAGTAGCGAAAAAGACTTCTAGTACCATGTGATACCAATATGGTATATATTTATACCAACAGCGCATATGATTTCTCTAGAATATTGCTGCAACTATCTGCGACTATACTAGTCTACCAAAACATTAAAGGACGCAATAAAAGTATGAGAAAATTACATGCTCGTATTGCAAGCTAAATACTTGCAAAACAACTTGCTCATTGCATATATTAAGAGGGCATATATTTGTATGGGGTCATTCCAACAGTTGCCTATAACTATATAAACTATTAATACACATAATTTATGTCCATCGACACACAAAAATTCTAGCATTATTGCAACTCATGTTGATATAAATAATTTCATAATAGAATTAACTTAAAATGCAGCTAAAACAACCAAAACAATGTTCAAACTACCATATGATACCAATATGGCATATAACTATACCAACATGGTATAC
>MU685652.1:36303-58984 GCA_026770625.1 Nicotiana glauca
TATTTTTCTACCCATAAATTAATTATATTTCCTACCCATAGTAGTTTTTGTAGGGAATTTTTTCTTTATTCTCCAATTATTTTTTATTTCTATGCGTCTTTTCTTTTTCTTTTTTTCTTTTTTTTCTTTTTTTCTTTTCTCCTTTTCTTTTTTCTCGTTTTCTTCTTTTTTTTTTCTTTTCTAATTTATTTAACTTCTTTTTTTTTATATTCTTTTTCTCCTCATAATCTAATTTTATTTACTGTTTTTACTATTTTTTATTACTCTTTTTTTATATTATTACTAAAGAAAAATCAAATTGTGTACCAATTAAATGTAGCTAATACAACCAAAAAATATTAACTAACATATGATACCAGTATAGTATATAGCTATACCCACAGGGTATACAATTGTATGCAAAGAGTTAAAAAAATTTAATTCAATTATTAAACTCAAATAATATCACTTGTCAATAAAAATTTCAAAAAAATCTAAAAGGATCTAGTTGTAAGAGTATACCGTTACATTATATAGCATACTATAATGTTTATTTTTTTTGCATTTTCAATTTGCCCCTCACGCTGGGTAAAAGCTTAAAGCAAATTAAAAGGGAAAAGGCAAGTGAATTTACGGGTAATAAGTATACTATTATAGTATATTGTATACTATTACAGCATACTGTTATAGCATACTGTAAGAAATATATTGTATAATATAATAGTATACTGTTGCAGTATAACTATATACTCCTATAGTATATTGTATACTGTAGCGGTATACTTTTAGGTAACTGTGTTCTTATTCTATTATTACAATATATCTTTGCAGTATATTGTAAACTATAATAGTATACTACTGCAGTATAGCTATATACTCCTACATCATATTGTATACCGTAGCAGCATACTATTGGGTAGTTGTGTTCTTTTTCAAATTTCGACTGAAATTTCAATCTCAATCACCTCAAAATATAATAAAAATGAGAAAAAATATAATATTAATATTATTTAAAGACTTATTTAACTCAAAAATTGCCTCTACGTGACTAGAGTTGTAAGTTACTATTCACGACAAATGAACTCAATGAGTAATATAATATAAGAAGAAATAAAATACTACTAGTTGGGCACGGTGACACAGCCACAGCTGTCCTGGAGAAGCTAAAAGAAGCGGGCGTTAGTTTCTCATTTGGGATTAGCGGGTAAATAGTTTGGGAGGTATGGGTAGGAGTAGTAAATAGTTTGGGTCTGAGCATTAAAGGGTAAATAGTTTGGAATTAATGGGTATAAAGTGAGATTTTCTCTAGTTTAATTGGGTTGGGAATTTAAGTTAAGCCCAAATCAGGGTTGAGCCCAAGTAGTAATATCACCCACCCCAGCCCAAATTATCCCATTTACCCACCCGTCCGCCCCGAAACCCGACCTGTTCCCAAACGTTAACAAACAAAAGAGACCCAAAACCCTAATCTCCAAGACCCATCATGGCAGCCACTGTTCCTCTTCTCCAAATCGAATCCAGCACCAAATTCGTCCCAAAATTCACCAAAATTCTGGCGAGTGAAACCCAATCTCACAACCACGTGTTCCCTCCTTCTCTCCTCTTACCATTTCTAACGGTTTCTGACAGATTCTCTCATTCTACTTTCCTTTCTCACGAGTTGGAAGCCTCTAAAAAGCATATGCTGGATAAATGGGGAGCGTGGGATTCCTTCGATTAATTCCAGCCCTTCATTCATCAGGTTTTTACCTGATAAATAGAGGAATTTTGGAGATTTTCAAGTTTTTTTTTCCGGATTTTGGAGAGATTTTTTAGGATTAAAAAATTGGAAGGGAAAGGTTGGAGAATTTTCTGAAGCTTTTAATTTTCTCTTCTCTGAAAAATTTCTTCTAAAAAGTTTTTTCTTAAAGGTTCAAAGAGTGATATACATATATATATTTTAAATTCTGAATCCGACTTTTAAGTTCCAAAGAGATAAAAATGAATTGAGGTCATTCGATTGGTGGTGAGATTCAAGTTCATCGACTTCGATTTCCTACTGTTGTTCTACTGCTTCACTGCTGAACCTCGCTAGGAATTTGGAATTCAAAAGTGTATTTGCTGCTTCTTCTTTGATTATTATAAAGGGTATTTGCAATTTCAGGTTCAATTTCCTCTTTTATGTGACCCTATTCTTTAAGTGTTCCTGAGCTATAAGATTCTGTATAGAATGGTTTGTTTTATTCTATGATCGAACTTCATGAGGGAGTCGAGCTTGGGTTCATCATTTGTCCCGATTCGTGGTCAAAAACAATTTTTGATGTGTTGTTCTCGCTGATAAATCTCTTCTCAATGGTGTGATGTATTTGATTATGTTCAGTGAGTAAAAGTTGATTTTGAGTGGTCGTCCTCTATGCTTATATGCTTTAACTGTTTTTATGGTGTCGAGTTTTCATTTGAGTTAAGATTTCATCATTTTCAAATGAACGATTGCGTTCAGCTTTGAGATTGTATGGATTCTTGAAGGGTGTCACATTACTGTTAATTTAAGTTGACTTGCTCTCCTAATGTTTGCAAAGTTGTCTTGTTATAGTTGGTTAGTCTGTTAGCGTAAGCCGCTCTTGTTTGTTGAAACTGGGAGTTTGAATCATGGTTTTGCTTGATTCTGAAATGACAGCGTGAGTATGAAGCAATGCATTTGAGGTGTTATTAGTTTCTATTTGAATAGGCTCTCATGAGAAGGATGTCGGAGTCCTCCGTTCGTTATTTGATTAGATTGAGACATTGAGTATGCTAAAGTCTGTCTTGTGTGCTTAAAGTGATTTAGTGTTTGAAGTTGCCCTCATCATTTTACTGTTAATGACCTGTTAAGGTTCTAGTGTTTGAGGTTTTGTTGTTAAGATCATTGAATCAGACCCATATTCATTTAAGTTTGGAAACCAATTTCTTGTTAATTGTTTAGTGTTGACGCGAAGGTATAAGATTTGTGGTTAACTTAGTTCAGTTGGTTTTCCTACAACTTGCATGTGATTCTGTGTTCATCACATAGGTTTGTGAAGGTATTAAGTGTATGTTACTGCATTTAGTCACATTTCCAATGTCCATACCTGTTGAATTTGGGCAGCTGTTAGAATTATTAGGCTATTTAACACTTGTTCTGTTTTTCATTATTTAAGAAGCAAATCTGCCCTGTTTTGCACTGTCTGCCTCACGTACCCAATTGCTTTCTCCTTGAAATTGTTGTGTATCTTGGTATTGATTGCATCCAGTTAGAAGAAAAAGGAACTGTGGGTCAGGTTCAAACTCTGAAATCAGGAGGCCCGACAACTTGTAGAATGACCAGAACTTGGTGCAACTTTGAATGAACTTGTGTATCATCTTGGTTTTCTGTTTCAGATTTGGGAAACTAACTTGTGATTTTATCTTCACTCTATGAGCTTGAGTAAACATTTGAGGGAATGTTTCTTGCTGTTGGTTTATTTCTGTTCACATCTACAATTACATGCTTCTTTGCGTGAATTGGGTGTGGGGTTGGGCGTCAAGATTAAAAGGTTGAGTTTACCTCATTTAGCAATGGAACAGAAACGAAGGAACATTGAGTAGAAGTATAACAGTTAATAAATAGCATTGTCGTAACTTTTTGATATGAAGTGCATAATTCTGTCATCAGCTTTTCCTTCTTAATT
The DNA here is from genome assembly GCA_026770625.1 of Nicotiana glauca. Classification (NCBI taxonomy): domain Eukaryota; kingdom Viridiplantae; phylum Streptophyta; class Magnoliopsida; order Solanales; family Solanaceae; genus Nicotiana; species Nicotiana glauca. The sequence goes on from MU685652.1 coordinate 39,948, forward strand.
ACTCCTATGTGTTAATTGTGTATCAGTTCTAAATGAAGTGCGGGATTACTATTTTCTTGTTGAGCTTGACCTGCTCGATCTTGTGTTACTTTTGGTTTCCTACAATTGAGCGAGACAATATGAAATTTTATCTTGAGGGAAAAGGGATTTTAGATGCTTTAACAGATCAGACAATGTAGCATTAGCTTGCCCTGTATGTTAACTCAAACGTCAGCTGCAGTTGGTTTGGTCATTGCAAATCATGAAATCTTTTCTGGACATTTTTTATATTAGCTTATAGGCACGTGATTAAGCCATCACAACTACTTGTACGGTTTCTGTGACGTAGTTGTGGTCCTTGTTTTTTTCTTCAGAAATTGAATAAATAGGAATATCTTTAGTTTGCCTTAGTGAAATAATTATTTTCTTTTAAAAATAATTGAGATGTGCCGTGCCAAAATAAAATTTCAATTGCACGGCCCTCATTTAATTAATCTTGTTCATCCTTAGAAATCGAGGCATGCCATCTAGCGAATTTTCACGGCCCTCACATAGTTGCAAACGCGTAGTTGCTTTAGGCGCGTTATTTTAATAATTCACCTTCCTAAACTCGGGTGCGCATTTATTTGACCCAAATCCATATCTCATCAATGTTATATTAAATATGTTGCGGACTGCGGGTGCATTTATGTGACGTGGTTCAAGACATATTTTAAATGACGTTGCAATCTTCCTTAAAAAATGGATGAAAGCGTCTATAAAGTTAAAATTGCACATAGGTTCAAAATGTTTTAAAATCATATAAGTATGCCAGTTATAACAGTTGAGCGATCGTGCTAGAACTACGGAACTCGGGAATGCCTAACACCTTCTCCCGGGTTAACAGAATTTCTTACTCGGATTTTTGGTTCGCGGACTATAATACAGAGTCAACCTTTTCCTCGATTCGGGATTTGAACCGGTGACTTGGGACACCATAAATCTCCCAAGTGGCAACTCTGAATCTTTTAATAATATAATCCCGTTTCGATTGTCCTTTAATTGAAAAAACTCCCTAATTATACCCCTTCCAGGGGGTAGTAAAAAGGAGGTGTGACAGCGATAGTGTTTTTCAAACCGACATGACTCACAGTCCAATGAAGAATATACTGAAACGGAGGATAGAGCTTCTTCAATAAAGGCAGAGAGGGATATCCCGATCGACAACGTGCATCAAAAGGAGACACGACACTAGAGCATGCAATATACCATGACTCCCATTCATCAAGGATATAGAGATCACCAGATAAATATCTTTTATCAATAAACTGCTTCGTTGTAAGATCTAGAAACAAACAATTATCGGAAAAGAATGCGACACAACAATTAAGGTCTCTAATAATTTTACTAACAGAAATCAAATTAAAGGACAAATTTGGTAGACTTAAGACAGATTACAGGGTAATAGAGGAAGTTGGTTTAACAACCCTAGATCCAAAATTGCTACAAGCTGATCCATCAGCTACAATAATTAGAGAGGGTTCTTTATGTGTCCAAAAGCTAGAAAAAATATACGGATTACATGTCATGCGATTTGTGGCACCTGAACCAATCACCCACATATTTGAATAAGTGATAAGACATGTTTTATCCGACCCATCAAAAGCAGTAATTGAAGAAGATTCCTTAATTGATTTCAGACATTGAAGGAATTTCGAAAACACATCTGAAACCAAGATTGTTGGACTAGGAGTTGTAGCATTATTTCCTCTTTGCTTAAATTTTATAGCCATTCTTCTTTTTGTTTTCAACTAAAACTTACTATCAAAGAAACTTACAAAGCTTTGTAGTAAATCAAGACAAAACAGAGCCACAGAGAGAGGCCAAGCCAATGTCTCAACCAATTTTTAGGGAAACAAGGATATAATAATTATTTTCCGTAATTCCAACAAAGCTTCGATGGAATAAGACCAGTTATCAGTAAATTATAGAATAATAGTCTAACCTACAAAAAAAACTCCAAACAACACTCAACAATATGAGAAACAATAACAAAAATGAAGCAAAGAGATCTAACCAGATCTGCTAGAGCGAAAATAGGGACAATTTGAATTTCCGAAAGGAAAAGCAAACTAATCCCTTAGCAATATGTTACTGAAGAAACTCTTGACTTTAGATTAGAAATCCAAAAAAACTACTCAACAAAAAAAGTATCAAATATATAGTTTGACCAAAGAAACAATACTGAAGGAACCTGGCAAATAACAAATACCAAAAACCAAAGCTGCTCAAACTAAACTCTCTCAACCGGAGAATTTTGGTCCGAATGAGTTTGCCGGCACGTGAACTTCACTCGTTTATCTCCTGGCCAACTGATTCCGGATACTTAAAGATCTGAGTATTGCGATTCTTCCTGAGTCAGTAGTTGGTGGTTGATATTCATGTCAGAATCACCAAACAGAGTTAATACTTAACTTCTGGCGAAGCAACCCAGCTGCCAGCGATAGGGACGGCAACCTCGGCGAAGAGGCAACCTTTGTTCTGATACCATGTAATCAGACAGAATAACTTGTTGTATTTCTATTCATGAGCACAAGAGATTTATACGCTTACACAAGACTCTATCAAAGGAAACTAAATCAAACAAAATGAAGGAAAAATATCCTAAGGATCAGCTCCTATAATTGAGTCACCTATTTATGGAAAGTAATCTATTTACATCTCACTAATTATCTGTAACAAATGCCAGTAAAACGCATAATAGGTCAGTACATTAGGTGGCGCTTTCTTCATTAACTGTCTTATGCAACAGTTGTAGGGGTACACGTAGGCCCGGTTGGTTCAAATTTTATCAAAGTCAAATCAAAGCAACTATATCGGTTTGGATTGGTTCGGTTTTATTAGGCTTTTTGGGGTTTTGGATTTTTTTTTTACGTGAACATTATTTCAATCTTACTTTGTGAGAGTTATACATAAAATTTTGATAATTGAATATATGTTTACTAAAATTTAAAAAATTGACACACATATGATCGATTAAAATATTCTTATTGGAGATTTATTTTTAGTAACACATGACAGTTATTTTCTTAGTCATCTAACAATAATTTTTTGTTGATGTATGCTTTAAAGGTTTATCGAATTTAATAATTAAATATAAAAATCAATATGATACCTAAGTAATGATATATTCTATTTATTTTTAAATTATCGAAATACCACTTCAAATCCAAAAAAGATATAAGAAACATTGACATATGAATATGGAAGAACTAAAAGATGATTGACGCATTTCAATAATACTTTATAAGAAAGCAATATATTTTATTATTTAAAATAAATAAAAATAAATGCACTTCGTAGTTCTATTAAATATTATATCTCAGGAGAGGATTCCAAATATTTTTAGATATTTTTTAAAGAAAATTTAATATAAAGCCTTAAAAATATATATATAATTTTTATATATATCGGTTTGGTTTGAGTATTTGGGTATTTTATAAAGCCTTAAAACTATATTGAAAGTTTGCATATATAAATGTTATATAACTGATGGCGTTTGCTTTAGGTCAACTCAAATGGTCGAGATTTAAAAATTTGACATTTGCACGAGTACACGCGCCTACCAAAAAATAGAAAATATCTTAGAGTTCTACGCAAGATTGTACAGTAAATATGACTATATATGATCTGGGACAGTCAATATGCGATCTATGTTATGTAATAACTTAACTCATTATGCTTTTAATATAAAGTATTGTTTTCATTAGCAAAAAAAAAAAAAAATAGTTCAGTTAGTCCGACGTCCATGACAGAAAACGTGGCTCATCGACCTGTATATATCTATGATCCTTTTTCTAAAAGGAATAGTTACAAAAAGAACATTATACAATTTTAAATTCTAATAAATTTATTTTTTACACCATCAGGTAAAATTATCTGCAATAATAGGTTGTCAACTATGATATGACAACCTGGAAAATTAAGTGAAAACTTACTCTAATAAATTAAATTGCACTAATAGTGTAAAAACATTACACTATCAAAGTATAAAACATAAATCCTATACAATGACTCTTCCTAGTCTCAAAAAACATGCTACATCCTTGTTTTTCAAGAATTCCAAGAAAATATGGTTTCTATGTAAAGGCTTCTTTTGCTGTCCTTCATCATTTTCACATTTATCAAACTCCTGAGAACAAAAAGAATATTCATATGAACTTTTTTTAGGCATATTTATCTTCCTTGAGAAGAAAATTTCATCATCATTTTCTTCTTCGTCAGCTAACAAATAAGAAGGAATTTCTGCTTCATGTTGTTCAAATTCTTCAATGCTTATTCCATCTTTAATATAATCAGCTCCAATCATGGCCAATGCTTCAATTGAAATCGACATTTCTTTTGTTGCTCTTTGTGAAACTTAAGTGATATGAGACTTGAAGAAAAAAAAAATGGATGCGATACAACACTGAGCTAAGGATGCTCCGCCTTCTTTATAAAAGCAGTTAACTGAACTCTGAATGGATTAACTTCTTGGTAATGGCCTAATCTACAGATCGAAACTGTGATGAAAAACGGGCACACTAGGTTTGGAAAGAGATGAGGCTTTGTTGAGTTGTTTTATGCAACAATTTCATTTAGATAGGACATATTTATAGGTGATGAAGAAGGTAAAGTTGAAATACTAGTTAATTAGGATGTTGAATTGACTCTTGAATTAACCTTTTGCCATCGAGCTAGAAAAAGTTTCAAAGCCAAGAAAGGTAATCGTGAAGAGACGAAAAACGTTTGAATATGGCATCTAAAATATCTTTCAAATTTCACGTGATGATCAATCTCGTAACGAAGGTGTCCTTGTTGCAATATGGCATCTAAAATATCTTTCTAATTTTTTTTAAAAAAATTCAAATTTGTTACATACTTTCACTTATTAGTTATCAATTGCACCAATAGTCGAATTTAAATTGGACAAATTATTTTTTATCTAATATTTAAATATTATATTGCACCAAAAATACTATTTGTAGTACTAATTTTCTTCAACAAACATTAACTAGTCAAATCAATTAATTGAATCTCTCAAAACATTAAAGAAGTGTCTTAGTATATTCTAAGTACAAGTACCTTCACGTATTCATTAACTTTGCATGACTACATGCATGGTGACACTAGACTACTAGGCAAATAGTTCCGCTGACTAGTTCAACAGAATTAGTAACTTTGACTCAGATATTGTATTTATGTTAAAAATTCAACTAATATGTACAAAAAAAATAATCAGAATTCAATTAATAAGCTATATTTTTTAGAATTCAAAACTCATAAAATCAATATTCTAGCTCCCGTACTACATAATTATTCTGAAACAACTAAAGATCGGATTGAAAGAAAATATGAATGCATTAATGCTAAAGAAAATATGAATGCATTAATGCTAAAGAACGCATATACGTAATGGATATAACGTCATCTCTTACAGTCAACTACTCAGATTAAAATTACAAGAAGTATATATAGAAAGTTGCATATATAAAAGGGTTATATTTTTGCTTTAGGTCAATCAAATGGTCGAGATTTAAAAGTTGAACATTTGCACGGGTAGGCGCACATACCAAAAAATAGAAATATCTTAGGGTTGTACGTAAGATTCTACGTACGGTAAATATGATTATATATGAGTCACGAGAATCATAGAGTTAATTATTGGTCTACAAAACATGAATATATGTGAATACATAGAGGATTGCTGTAAATTAAACAAACAAACACAAGTTTTTGCGGATTTAAATGCAACTTTCGGCAATTTCTTGGAAGCTTCGACCAACGAAAGTTAACATAAGTGATAAGTCTATCAGCGGCGGGGCTACATGAGCGGAAGCCAAAAATAACATTGCATATATAAAGTTAACTTTTTAAATTAATGTGTGTATTCTCATTGCTTTTTCGTGTGTTTATTTTTTTATTTTTTGAATCTTCATGGTAAAAATCCTACTTTCGCCACCGCTGTCTATATATGGTCATCATATGAACAAGCACAAAAAAAAAATTGAGTTACAAGTTTCACCTTGCCCAAATCCTGATAGTGGCAGATAAAAATATTCTTGAATTGATTTGAACATCAACAAAAACAACAACAACAACCCAGTATAATTTCACTTAATGGGGTCTGGGGAGGGTAGTGTGTACGCAGACCTTACCCCTACCCTGGAATAGAAAGGCTGTTTCCAAATAGACCCCCGGCATCCTTCCCTCCAAGAACTTCCAAATAGACCTTGCTCTTGAGGAGACTCAAACTCACAACCTCTCGGTTGGAAGTGGGGGTTGCTTACGATCAGAGCAACCCTCTTGATGTATATTGACTTAGTTATTTAAATCAAATTGTAGTATAAGTTGTAGTACTAATTTTCTTCAAAAAACATTAACTAGTCAAATCGATTAATTGAATCTCTCAAAACATTAAAGAAGTGTCTTAGTATATTCTAAGTACAAGTACCTTCACGTATTCATTAACTTTGCATAACTAAATCAATTTCCGTGACCTTGTTTGTCATGTAATTATTACCATATAATATGGAGTAGGAATACTCTTTATTTGTGACCGAATTTTACTTTATCAAGCTTTACGTTTTTCCTTTTGCAAGTTTAGTTATGTATAGGGGCAATGAAAACTAAAAAACAACACAATGCTACACATGTAAATAGATCTTGGTTCTTATAACGAATTTGTCCGTTTTCTTTACTATCTCTAGTCTCAGACGTGATTCATGTTTGATAATCTAGTCGGCTTGGATGATTTAGTTTCATAATACGAGCTATTAGCTCACTTCTCTATCTTAAAATACAGGTTCTAGGGAAAAGTAAATTTATAGTCTGGAAGTGTCAATATCCAATTATTTCCTTGCAACCAGCGGATGGAAGTGTCCCTCTTCAACAACGATAATATATCCGTACATGCTATCGGTAGGCAATTAAAATTTTTTCCATAAGAAATTTGGATTTAATCTCAATTAAATGTATTTTGGCCCAAATAAATATTATGTAATATATATTGACTTAGTTATTTAAATCAAATTAAAAGGTCCAATACTAATGGGCTATCCCATTTAATTGGGCTAGGAATGATGATTTCACGTCAAAATAGCACGGTATAGCCAGTTTTTGCACGGGTCAATCAGAAATAGCCAACGTTTACCAGGTTAATGAAAAATAGCCACTATTTTACTACAACAGAGACCGGTCCCGTATAATATACGGGAGTTTGGTGCATTTGTGTACGAACTCCAGCATATTATGTTGGACCGGTATATTTTGCTGACTCCTGTATAATATACGGGAGACTGGAACACCGGTGCTCAAAACTCCAGTATATTATACTGGACATTTATACTTGCTGGAACTCCCGTATAATATGCGGGCGTATTTTTCGGATTTTGAACAGTGTTTTCGCTCAGATTTATCTTTACATGAAAAGTGGCTAAATTTCGATTACTTTTGAAACTGGGCTATTTTTGAATGACCAGTTGTAAATCTGGCTATTTTTAAATTTTTCCCTAATTCCACTTTATTAGGCCAAGGATGTCATCTTCCTAGAGGCCCAGTGTCATGTGTCAACTGACGTGGTACGCTAAGTCAAACGGAAGAGCCAATGAGATCATGCACGTGTCAAAATGGCAAGGCATACCAAGTCACATTAAAAGGCTAATAAAACCGCGCCCACGTGTGCATGTGACATGTTCTGGCCAATCAAATGTGGCCTTGTCACACTTCAATTTGATTGGTCGGAAAGAGTTTATTCTTATCCAGCTTTCCCTCCCACAACTATAAATAGGAGTCTTCATAACCGAGAAAGGACACTAAAAGTTATAACAAGAAGCAAAAAAGAGCTCGTGGATCAAACGAAGGAATTCCTCCACAAGTTTCAAGCTTCAAGCAATCAAGTTCAAGTTCAAGCTCAAGAACGAAGAACAAATCAAGATTCAAGGAGTACGAGTTCAAATCAAAGTTCGTGCTAGTTGAATTCAAGATTATCGTTCGTGACAACAAATATAGATTAAAGATCAAGCTCAAAGGCCCTTGAATTTATTTACTATTAGAAAGAAGAATCAGAGGATTCATAGAGATTGTACATTTATATTATTTGAAATCAAATACTACGATTGTTGTAATATTTTTTGGTCTCGATTATTTTCTTGCCGCAAATTTATTGTTTACAAAGTCTGGCACGCCCAATGGGATAATCTCTACCTCTCATCTCAACTTTTCAATCACCAAAGTTCAAGAACATTGAAATGGCTTCAAAGAAAATCAACTCCAGTTCGACTTCCACCAAGGCTGCTAATTTCAGGTTTTATGTTGATATAGAAAGCATCCTCGATGTTACCTTTGGAAGCTTTAAACCAGTTACGAGGACAAAGCAAGCTCGTTAGGACAACAAGCATATCAAGTGTCGTCCGCATCAACCATTATTTTTGGATCTTCATCCTCAAAAGGAGTAAGATCTTTCACAAATGTACTTGAAGGAGGAAGCGATGTTGCTGAAAAGATCAAGAAAACTCTTACTCTGCTTGACCTCTCTGGATCCAAACACTCTGTTGTGAAGGAAGATGATGATGCTTCAAGTGATGGATCCTCCCCACTTATGCCACATAGCGTGAACCAATCAAGGATCAATCTGTGTGAAAATACATGCATCGCCCAAGACAATCATGCAAGCCATGGAGACAAACAGTTCACCTGTGGAGGAGCAGTTGGCAAACTTGATGGAAGCAATCGCCGACTTGACCAAGTGCATGCAAAATCAAGATGCTAGAATTGACAAGCTAACAGATAGAGTGGAAACCTTGATGGAAGAAGAATCTACTCACACACCTGGCAAGCTCCTAGAAGTTCCAGAGAGTGATTCTCCCCAATGAAAAGTAGCATATGCTAAGGTTATCCATGTCTCATTTGAAGGGATGATTCCAATCGATCAACTGAAGAAGTTCATATAAGGAACCATTAGGAACAAGTAAGAAGTTGCTTCCAAGTCCTCCATTACATATGCAAAACTGTACACTGCAAGGGTCGATATGTTGAAGATGCATGCTGGTTATCAACCTCCAAAATTTTCAACATAGCCTTGGATAATATATCTGTTCATGCTATCTTCTGGGGATCACAGAAAAGAATAAATTAAAAAAACATAGTTATTGGGATCAAAGTAAAGTAAACAATGTAAAAATTATTTATACTATTAGATCACTTATTAGGTAGTTACAGATAAGTCAATCTTGACAAGCATCACTTTGAAATCATGTAAAAATGATAATTTTCACTATTTATTTTTTGTTCTTGCTCTGAAGATTATACGCGAATTGACTATTCATGTGTTGATTTGTCAACTTACTGCAATTGCCTCAAATAGCAAAAGTTCAATTAGTGCAGTGCCCTTGACTTGCAATGTGGCTTTCCTTTATAGATAACTACGATACACTGATTGTGCTCTTTGATTATTATTTTCAAAAAAAAAAATTACCATTGTAATAAAAAATAACAAGGAAAATAAACTTAAAGAAACATAATACTTTGATATGGTTTGATCAAGTGACCTACATATGATTTATTAATATAAAAGAGAAAAAACTTATGAATAAATTCCCTCTCCCCCAACCGGAAAAAAAATATTTTTAAGGACTACATTGCGGGTGCTCTATATATATATATATATATATATATATATATATATATATATATATATATATATATATATATATATATATATTCTGTGAAGGAGAGATCCTTGATTTATAGATGTGACAACTTTTATCTCCGACCAATCAAATAAGAAAGAGATCTAGGGGCAGACCCCAGAGGGAGTGTACACAGGGAAGCCCGATCTGGTAGCGAAGGAACACATAGTATAGGAGGTGGGGGAGTTTTCCTCCAATTAATATTCGAGATGCTACACGATCAACAGGTTGCTATCGATCAGCTTCAAAGTCAACACAAAACTCCAAGTATAGTCGAACTAGAAAACACTCGATGTACTGACCCGGGCCAAGAAAGATCAAACGGTAATGGCTAAGAGGATGCTCAAGGAACTCACCAAGAGAATTGAGTCCGGGGAGAAGAACATTGAGGATAATGACAAAAAAGTGGAGACGTATAACTCCCGCGTTGATCATATACCGGGGGCACACCCGGTCTTGAAAGGTTTGGATACCAAGAAATTCATACAAAAGCCATTCCCTTCGAGTGCAGCTCCGAAGCCCATTCCTAAAAAGTTTCGTATGCCCAATATACCCAAATACAATGGGACAACCGATCCTAATGAACATATTATCTCATACACTTGCGAGATTAATGATTTAGTATCACAACTTGCCACCGAACTCTATTGATTCGTCTGCTATGTTAGTAGACGCCTTTGTGTAAGCACATGCCATGGTCATAAAGGTTACGACAAGGAAATCAGACGTTTTTAAGATAAGACCGAGAAATTATGAGATGCTAACGGAGTTCATATCCCTATTTCAAATGGAGCGAATGGAATTACCACCAGTCTCGGGTGATTTTGCAGTACAGGCTTTTATGCAGGGATTAAACGAGCGGAGTTCGATCGCATCACGACATTTGAAGAAAAATCTGGTCAAGTATACATATGTGACTTGGGTAGATGTACATAATGGTTATCAGTCGAAGATTAGGGTCGAGGACGACCAGCTAGGTGCCCCCTCAGGCTCAGGTCATCCAAATAGATTGGCGGTTAAGACCCTGAGGGATACAAACAAGGAACCAAGATCAAATAGAGAACGGTATCAGCCATATGTCTCGGAATGAAGAAACATCGGTTCGAGGCGCATCCTCCTCGAAACGATCGAAGAAACGATCGAGGACAAAATCCTCGGGAACTTATGAGTAAGAATGGTTTTGATAAACATACCTACCCCGCGAAAGCACCTCGATTGTCGGAGTATAATTTCAATGTAGATGCATCGGGATTGTGTCAGCTATTGGAAAAATCAAATACATCAGGTGGCCCAGCCTATACAAAACGATACTTCTCAAAGAATCCATACTTGATGTGTAAATATCGTGGCACACATGGCCATAGGACCGAGGACTATAGGCATCTGAGGGAGGAAGTAGCTTGATTGTTCAACAAGGGTCATCTTCGAGAGTTTCTCAGTGATCGAGCTAAGAACCACTTCAGTGAAAGAGATGCAAACAGAAAAAAAGAGCAGGATGAACCGCTACATGTAATTCATATGATTGTCGGCGGTGTTGATGTTCTACAAGGTCCTATATTCAAATGCACCAAAGTGTTGATCACCAGAGAAAAACAGACTCGGAGCAATGTGCCCGAGGGCATCCTATCATTCAATGACGAGGAAGCGGAAGGCATATCTCAGCCATAAAATGACGCCCTGGTAATTTCTATTTTGTTAAATAAAAGTCAAGTTAAACATGTTCTAGTGGATCCAGATAGCTCAGCAAACATAATTAGATAGAGGGTCGTAGAGCAGCTCGGCCTACAGGACCAAATTGTACCTGCATCTCGAGTCCTAAATGGCTTCATCATGGCAAACGAAACAACCAAAGGGGAGATAATCCTACTAATGAATGAGGCCGGGAACATACAAGATACAAAATTCCATGTCATCGAAGGCGGCATGAGATATTATGCACTTCTCGGGAGGTCATGGATCCATAACATGAGGATAGTACCTTCAATCCTTCATCGGATAATGAAATTCCCAATAGTGGATGGTGTGAAAACGGTTTATGGAGAACAACATATTGCAAAGGAAATGTTTGAAGTTGATGAGGTGACATGGATACCAGTGCCTTCAACCTCGGAAAAATCAAGCACCAAATATAAGTAGACAGCCAAATAGCAATCACCGTCCCCAACCTCGACTGAGTCGGAGGAACAGGTAATCGAAGAAGAAGAGGATTTCCTTACTCTTCGAACTTTCGTTGTTCCCGAAGAGTCGAATGCAACCAAGTCAATGGTTGAGGAACTGGAACAGGTCATACTGATCGAGTACATGCCTGAGAAAAAGGTAAACCTGGGAATGGGGTAAACCCCGAACTCAGGAAAAAACTCATTCAATTTCTTATCGATAATATGGATTGTTTTGCTTGGTCCTATTTAGACATGAAAGGAATCTACCAGAAATAACAACACAACGGCTAAGCCTCGACCCCAAGTTCAAACCGGTAAAGCAAAAAAGAAGGCCTCAGTCTGAGGTGAAGCATGCATTCATAAAGGATAAGGTAACTAAACTTCTTAAAACAGGGTCTATTCGGGGAGGTAAAATACCCTAAATGGTTAGCCAACGCAGTTGTAGTCCTTAAAAAGGGGAAAAAACTTAGAATTGGCATAAATTATAAGGATTTAAACATGGCATCCCCTAAAAACTCATTTCCACTGCCTACCATCGATCGCATGATCGATCCCATGGCCGAACACGAGATCCTTACCTTTCTCGATGCCTACTCCGGGTAAAATCAAATTCAGATGAACCCGGAGGACCAGGAGAAGACCTCGTTTATCACTAAGTATGGAATATGTAATACCCTTCAGGCTAAAAAATATTGTAGCTACAAACCGACGCTTAGCTAATAGAATGTTCGAGGAACAGATAGGTAAATCAATGAAATTTTACAATGACGATATGTTAGTTAAGTCCATGCGCGTAGAGGACCATTTAACTCATTTGCAGGAAACATTCAATATCTTGAGGAAATACAACATGAAGCTTAACCCAGAAAAATGTGCCTTCTGGGTCGGTTCAGGCAAGTTTCTTGGATTCATGGTATCAAATCGAGGGATCAAAATTAACCCCGACAAGATCAAGGCCATCGAAGATATTTCTATCGTAGATAGTGTGAAAGCCGTCCAGAGGTTAATAGAACGATATCTGCCTTGGGTCGATTCATTTCGAGGTTATCGGATCAGAGCCACAAGGTCTTTTCCTTGCTAAAAAAGAAAAAGGATTTCACATGGACCCCGGAATGCCAGCAAGCACTGGAGGGTTTGGGCATAGGGTTAGGACATATATATGGGGTTGGGGTGTTGAGTTCCCAACCGTTAGATCAACAGTGATCAACTGCGGGGATTGATGGTTGCTAAACAACAACGTTTTATTCAGTGAGTTGGGGGGACTGGGTAAGGGAATTGGTCTGGGTGGATTTGGGGCAAAAAAAGCTTGGGCCTAGAATGGATTTGGCCCAAACGAGTCCAAACAGGCCTTCTCTTCTCTTTAATGATTTAATTTCCTTTAATTTAAAATACTAATTGCTAATAAACTTAATTAAACCTAAATTAAGTCCTAAGCAGAACTTAATAGTGTAAAACTAATTTAATTATCTATTTCTAATACTAAAATAATTAATTGATTTAGAACTAATGGAAAGAAAGGTACTAATTTATAAAACTAAAGTTAGAATGTGGAATAAACTATATTTTTTAATTTTTTTTTATTAATGCAATTAACTAACAACTTAAATCTAAAAATGCAAATATCAACCTAAGAATGCAATGCATGAAACTTGAATATTTTTTCGGGTATTTTCTATGCTTTTAATATATATAAAAACAGGAACCAAAAGTGCAAACAATTAAGCGAATATTCTTAAAAATTCTACAAAAATTAAAATAAACTAGAAAACAACTGTTGTGATTTTGTAAGAGGATTTTGGTCAGGCAAAAATTACGTGCTCACATTAGACGATTTCCAAATACTCGTGTGCTATAGTCTACACCATATGCATGAATTCGAGCGACCATCTCCGATCACCTAAAATTTTGGGGGCCCATAAATAATGACCTAATGAACAATAGTCATCACTTCGGCACGATCTTTCCTCATTTTTGGCGTTTTAGGGCTAAAAAAAATAGGAATTCAAGACGATTTTCAAAATTTTGTGTGATATAGTCCATGTCATCTGCATGAATCCCAGCGACAAGCTTCGAATCACCTAAAAATTTGCAGGCCCATAAAAAACAAACTACAAATCAATATCCATTGCTTCAGTATGACCCTTGCACGTTTTTTTAGAGATTTAGAGTCATAAAACAGGATGTAAGTACGATTTTCAAATATTCATATATTATAGTCCACGACATATGCATGAATCGGGGCGACCGACTCCGAATCCTCTAAAATTTTGTAGAGAACTAAATAGTGACCTAATGAACGATAGCATCACTTCGGGATAATCGTTCCTCCCTTTTTGGCATTTTAGGGCTAAAAATAGGAATTCAAAATGATTTCCAAATTTTCGTGTGCTATAATCTACGCCATCTGCATGAATCTAGTCGATCGGCTTCGGATCGCCTAGAATTTTACTGTCCCATAAGAAATGGCCTAATAAACAATAGTCATTGCTTTAACATGACCATTCATTATTTTTGGCGTTTTTGGGCCAAAAAAGGAATTACGGGTGATTTTTAAATTTTCGTATGCTAGTCCACACCATGTGCATGAATCTGGGCAACCGACTTCGAATCGACCAAACTTTTGCGGGCCTATAAAAAGCGACCTAATAAATAATAGTTATTGCTTCGGCATGACCATTTCTCGATTTTTGGCGTTTTAGAGCAAAGAAATAAGAATTCAAGATGATTTCTAAATTTTTGTGTGCTATAGTCCACGCATTTACATGAATTTGGCCGATCGGCTCCGTATCACCTAAAATTTTGCAGGCCCATAAAAAATAATCTAATGAACAATAGTCATCCCTTTAGCATGACAGTTCCTAATTTTTGTTGTGTTTTAGGGCCATAAAATAGGAATTCAGGATGATTCCTTATTTTCATATGCTATTGTCCAGACCATCTGCATCAATCCAAGCAACCAGCTCCGAATCGCCTAAAATTTTGCGCCATAAAAAATGAACTACTGAATAGTCATTACTTTGCCATGATTGTTGCTTCTTTTTTTTTGTGGCGTTTTAGGGCCATAAAACAGAAATTGAGGACGATTTTTATATTTCGTGTGCTATAGTCCATGCCATCTTTATGAATAGGGGCAACCGACTCCGAGTCGCCTACAATTTTGCGGGCCCATAAAAAAGACTTAATGAATAATAGTCATCGATTCGACAAGATCATTCCGCATTTTTTAGAGTTTTACTTGCATAAAATATGATGTAAGACGATTTCAAAATACTCGTGTGATATAGTTCACGCCATATGCATAAATCTGAGTGACCAGCTCCGATCGCCTAAAATTTTGTGTGCCCATAAATAACGATCTAATGAACAATATCAATCATTTCGGCATGATCGCTCCTTATTTTTGGCGTTTCGGGCAAAAAAAGGAATTTAAGACGATTTTCAAAATTTCGTGTGCTATAGTCCACGCCATCTGCATGAATCTCGGCGACTGGCTTCAAATCACCTAAAATTTTGCGGTCCCATAAAAAATGACCTAATGATCAATAGTTATCGCTTCGTACGTTCCTCATTTTTTGAGTTTTAGTGCGATAAAACAGGATATAAGGCCTATTTTTAAATATTCGTGTTCTATAGTCCACGCCATATGCATGCATCCGGGCGACCAGCTCTGAATCTCCTAAAATTTTGTGGGCCCATAAATAACGACCTAATGAACAATAGTCATTACTTCGAGATGATCTTTACTCGTCTTTTAGCATTTTAGGGCCAAAAAATAAGAATTCAGGACGATTTTCAAATTTTCATGTGCCATAGTCCATGCCATCTACATGAATCTGGGCGACCAGTTCCGAATCGCCTATAATTTTGTGGGCTCATAAAAAATGATCTAATAAAAAATTTCCATAGCTTTGGCATGACCGTTCCTAATTATTTGGTGTTTTAAGGCTAAAAAATAATAATTCAGGACGATTTTTAATTTTTCGTGTGCTATAATCAATGCCATCTGCATGAATCCGGGCGATCGGTTCTAAATCGCCTAAAATTTTGCGAACTCATAAATAATGACCTAATGAATAATAGCCATCATTTCTATATTATCGTTCCTAGTTTTTTGGTATGTTAGGGCAAAATAAGGGAATCAGGACGATTTTCAAAATTTAGTGTGCATAGTCTACGCCATCTGCATGAATCCGGGCGACCGGTTCTGAATCGTCTAAAATTTTGCAGGCAATAATAAATGAGCTAATAAATAATAGTCATCGCTTTGGCATGACCGTTATTCATCTTTTGCATTTTAGGACCACAAAACATGAATGCATGATGATTTTTAAGTTTTTGTATGTTATAGTCCACACTATCTACATGAATCCCGATGACCGGTTTCGAATCGCATAAAATTTGGTGAGCCTATAAAAACCGATTTGATGAACTATAGTCATCGCTTTGGCATGGCCTTTCCTCATTTTTGGGCATTTTAGGGCAAAAAAATAGGAATTCAGGACAATTTTTAAATTTTCGTATGCTATAGTCCACGCCATCTGCATGAATCCAATTGACCGGCTCCGAATCGCCTATAATTTTGCGGGACCATAAAAAATACCTAATGAACAATAGTCAATGCTTCGGCATGACTGTTCCTCGTTTTTGGCTTTTTAGAGCCAAAAAAGGAATTAAGGACGATGTCCAAATTTTTGTAGGCTACAGTAAGCCATATGCATGAATCCGCCGACCGGCTACAAATCGCCTAAAATTTTGCTGGCCCATAAAAATGACCTAATAAATAATAGTCATCGATTCGACATGGCCATTCCTCGTTTTGGTATTTTAGGACCATAAAAATGAGAATTCGGGATGATTTCCAATTTTTCATGTACTATAGTCCACGCTATCTGCATGAATCCGGGCGATCTGCTCCGTATCGCCTAAAATTCTGCGAGTCCATTAAAATGATCTAATGAACAATAGTCATAGCTTCGGCATGACCGGAGGAATTCAGGACGATTTTCAATTTTCGTGTGCTATAATCCATACCATCTGCATGAATCCGGGCGACCGGCTCCAAGTAACCTAAAATTTTATGGGCCCATAAAAAAGGGGCCTAATGGACATTAGTCATCGATTCGGCATGACCATTCCTTGTTTTTTGACGTTTTAGGGCCAAAAAATAAGAATTGATAACGATTTCTAAATTTTCATGTGTAATAGTCCATGCCATCTGCATGAATCCAAATGACTGACTTCGAATCGTCTAAAATTTTGCGGGCCCATAAAAGGCGACCTAATAACTAATACGTGTATCAACCATACGAAGATTAGATGTATTTGAAGATTCATGCATAACATTCCTCACACTTTTATTCAGTGTTGTGATTTCTACATTAAAATAACTAATACATGATCCAAACGACACCTTGGCGTTTCATTACGAAGACAAGGTCAATGGGTTACCAATAAATTCATGGCTTAGATTGGACTGTAATCCATTACACTTCATCATAAGCTCAAAAACTTTGCCTCGTGTCAATATTATTTGTTGTGAAGAAAAACTTCTTAGCTTTTAAAATGTCCTGTACCATGTTTTATACTTCAATACCATACAAGAGGGGGTGATTTGTGTGGTACCCAATTTTCGCTTAACTTGATTATAGAAGGACCTGGTTCTTCTATGTGCTCCAACTACTAATGTTGCGAAATAATAATTACAGAAAATAAAGAACACGGAGATTTTACGTGGAAAATACCTGGCTCAAAAAGTGAAAAAAACGACCTATCTTTCATTAGGATTTTTCCAAACTCTCCACCAAAATCAATGAGCCAAAAACTACATTTACAAAAACTCTTTTGTAAACCTAGGATTACCTCTAATCCCGTTGTGGCACATAGTCTCAAATGTTGCGATAACTTCAAGTTAACTCAAACTTAAAAACTCTAAATACCTAATACAATTGCTTCTATAAAAGCTAGAAGTTACAATGTAAAATCACCTACTACAATTGAACTAGAATAAAAGATAAACACTTGGAACTGGTTCTTCTATATGGTTCAAGTAGCTTCAAAATTGCACGCTTGAATCACACATAAATTGCTTGCAAAATTGCCTTGCTATTTTGCTCTCAATTCACGTTTAGCTTCTGCTTATGTGCATTATCTGAAAAAGAGAACAACACTAATATTCAAGGAGTTAGCAATTAGAGATTGACTAGGATACATATGCTACTCTTCCATGGTGGAAGAGTTCTAGTTGATCTCATACTCTAACTCTTATCCTTTTCCTACACCGTATTCTCTTTTTGTAAGGAGTATTTCTCCTTATCCAATATGCAATGTTTTCAATCATGATCAGGAGATATCACTTATGATAAGTTAGGTTTATCTCCTTCACGTGCATGTCACATGTCTGGGTTGATCACAACTGTACTTCACAAGATAGACTTGATCCATGTATGAGTTCTTTTGTCAGTCTTCAAAACTTCACATTTACTTGGGCCAACACTATAAGATATAACGGGTTAAGCAAACTATACTTGTATATTAAAAGGGAAAAAATGCATTTAAACTCCAAATCAAGATTGGACATGTACATTTGATTTCACTATATTAAATCTCAAGCTAGCTGAGATCAAGTGCATATATTTTCAGTATCTACTCGTACCCTTTGTTGTGAAGATTTATATATATACATTTGATTTGACTAGTTTTATATTGACTATCAACGTACTGTTATCTAACATCAACTATTTTTGGTGATGCGTCAAATAGCATAACACCAATTGTTTTCTGCTTCCTTTCATCATTTTCACATCTATCAAACTCTTGAGAACAAAAAGGAAATTCATATGAATTTTTTGTAGGCAAATTTATCTTCCTTGAGAATAAAACTGTTAGAAATTTGGCAAACTTCCATCCCACATCGGTGGGTTAGGGAGTTTGGTAGGAAACTTTTTCCTATAAAAGAAGGCCTAATGTTTAGGATTTAAACACACCTCTCATTTGTCTTCTTATCTTCTTAAGGCATTTGTATCTTCTCTCTTTAGTATTATTTCACTTGTATTTTTTGAGTGGAATAAAATATTGGTTGTGTCCGAGGAGCAGGCAAAATTAGCCGAACCTCGTTAATTCTGGTGTTTCTTTTATTATTGCTTTATTGTCTTATTTATTATTTGGTGGCTGCCATAATTTTTGGTATAGTAGT